>JBAGKO010000008.1:8279218-8293686 GCA_037177275.1 Acacia concinna
AGTTCGAACCTTTACTGTCACCTACATGAAAACATACTGAACCCACTTCCAACAACAACATTAAACATGCAAGATGACAATGCTTGCCTATTGTTCAATCCCTTCACTCACACCACCCACATAAATATTCTCCAACACCCTAAAATGAAAGTAATCTCATGTACAACAATCATTTTTCACTATAGCTGCACTGTCATGCCCACACAAAAAAAAAACCCAAAAAACAACTGACAATGAAGAATGGGAAGGAGAACGCCATTATAAGATTGTTAAAGTAATATATAATGGTTATAAATATCACTTACACTTTTATGAAAATCCTCTAGTTCTTCAACTCCCTCTTCTCCTTCGTCACCTTGTCGTGGAAGCTTCTCACTCTCTCTCTCTCTCTCTCTATCAGTAGCTTTTGTCCTCTATTTTGGGCGTTTGCCACTTTCAATACAGAAGGGTCATTTGAGTGTAAAGGGGCATTTGGGTCTTTTTCTCCCAATTTAAAAAACCCAAATTCCACCCAACAAACCAACCTGTCCTTTTAGTATTCCAGCAATTTTTTTTGAGTCTTACATTTTCATGTGGTATTTATTTAAAATTTTTCTGATATTTTATATTTTGGTGAAATACTCATTCCCTTCTTATTTATAACCCTCAGTTAAAAGGGGAAATAGTATCGTTTAATTCCTTCCCCGTGGAAAGGTTTGTAAAGTTCTAAAACGACGCGTACTTGGTCATTTCACTGTATCGTTTTGTTTCGCGATACGGCTAAGAGCGTGAAAAGCAAGCTGGACTACATTCCCGACTTCACTGCCCGGTGGGTGTGAAATTCTCCTTGTGGGGTCTTTGATTGTCATCGGAAAAATCCCAATAGTGCTTCAGCAATGGCGGATGCTTATGCTTCACCGCAACCGAGTCGATCTAGGGATCTTGACAAGCTCCTTCTTAGGCCTGGTAATCTTGTTGGTCCCAGGTTCGAACCTGGCCCTGAGGTACTCGCTCTTTTGCTCTCTCCCTCTCTCTCCGTTTCTCTGCTTCACTTCAACAACGAGCATGCGCTAATTTTAGGCATGTTTACTGCCCTTTTTGTTATTTTGCACGAATTTACGTTGGTATTTTGCAGATGAGAGATGACCTTCAGTCTTACGCCAGAGTGCTAGTAGTAGGGGCAGGCGGGTTGGGATGTGAGTTGTTGAAAGATTTAGCACTAACTGGGTTTCGAAACCTGGAGGTCATAGATATGGATCGTATAGAGGTTACTAATCTCAATCGTCAATTCTTGTTTAGGTAAATCCCTCTACTTGAAGTGCAAATGTTTTCAACAGATGTTTTTTGATTCTGTTGCTCTTTTGAATGCTTGTCGTTGGGAAGAAAGGGTCTTTGATTCTAGTTATATGATATCAGATGAGCTTGTCTGTCACTTTTGGATGTGTGTTAAGATTCTAATATGGTTTGCTGCGAGCTTCTTTTATGGGAAAATCCCAAAAAAAGACAAAGGGAAATAGGGAAATACTAATTCAGTACAGCAAAATTGGAAAATCCTAAATCAGTCTTTTTGTTATTTTTTGCATAATTACAAAAATGCCACTGGATTTTTAACAACACCAGTATTTTAATTCACAACAATAGTATCTCAATTAACAATATCAGCACAAACAACTCACAGCGTAAATACGTAGTACTTAAATAGTTTTGGTGTTGTTAATTTAGATATTCACGTTGTGAATTATGATACTCGTGTTGTTAAAAATCCAGTGACATTTTTGTAATTTTGTAAAAAAAAGTACAAAAATACTGATTTGGAATTTTCCGATTTCGTTGTACTGAATTGAGATTTCTCTATTTTCCTTGTCTTTTTTTGAAATTTTCCCTTTTTTTCTGGTCTTTACAAGCCTGAGAGGGAAGGTAGTTTCTTTTACTTCAACTTGATATGAACTTGATGAGGACATTATTATTTTAGGCTTGAAGATGTTGGTAAACCGAAAGCTGAGGTAGCAGCCAAGCGTGTCATGGAAAGAATCAGTGGTGTAAATATTGTACCTCATTTTTGCCGGATAGAGGACAAGGACATATCTTTTTATAATGATTTCAACATTATTGCCCTCGGTCTTGATTCAATTGAGGCTCGTAGCTACATCAATGGTGTTGCTTGCAGTTTTCTAGGTGTGTATATCTTCTGCTTAATACTGCTCAATAAGGCACATTTGACAACTCCCGGGGTTTTGATTTTCCCTATAGAAATATCAATGAGTAGGACAAATAGTGTGTGTAAGTTATGGCACATATATCTGATCTAGAAGCAAATCAAGCCCGCATTACCTGCGTATCTGAGAGCAAGGAATGCTTGTCCTCCAACCTTGCTCATCCAACCTTGCACAGTTTTAAAGCAGTGATGATCTTAATAGGCATTGTGGTGCTGCAAAACTGTTTAGATATCCATAACTTAGTCCTATAGGTATGATATTTATTATGTGCTTCTAACATGATTATAGAACTTTTCGTGTGAAGTGAGTTAGATATCTCCTCCTATTGATTATGAAACAATCTTTAATGCGTATAACATGATATTTCGTGTGATGAGTTAGATAGTTGCTTCTAACATTATTATGCGTATGTGTATAATATATTTAATGAGAGTTAGTTCATATGCACTAAGGAACCCACTTTTTCTGGCATAAATGCCATGCTTATTCACTGTTTTTGTACATTAATTCTATAATGAGATCAGTACTAGGATTTTCATTTTTGACGGTGCCTATTTGGATTAGTTGTGGAGAAATGATTTTGCGTTGTAAAAGATAAATATGTGAAAGATAAATATGTGAGAAGAGTTTAGTTTTGTAAAGTGCAGAAGTACTTATTTCAAGCTGATCCAAACAGCTACTTATCTTTGTTTGTTTTGGTTCCACAAACTATATGTATTTTTTTCCCTTTTGTTTGTTTATATATTTTTATCCTTAAATAAGAGGATTGTCTTCTCCAGGCATTTCAGCCAAGGTTATCAATTTGTATTGGTCCATTTCTAGTAAAATTTATTGCTCTCTGTCTGTGTTAATTAATAGTTTCTTTTATTTTCTTTGGTTAATCTAGAGTATGATTCTGACAATAATCCACGAGAAGAGACAATCAAACCTATGGTAGATGGTGGGACTGAAGGTTTCAAGGGCCATGCTAGGGTTATCCTGCCAGGGATTACACCATGCTTTGAGTGTACAATCTGGCTTTTCCCACCTCAAGTGAAGTTTCCTTTATGCACCCTTGCTGAAACCCCTAGAACAGCGGCTCATTGTATTGAATATGCTCACTTGATTAAATGGAATGAGGTATATCTTTGCTTAGTTTCTTGTTTCCTGGTCATTTGGTTAAGTTCATAATTTTAAGTGTTTTTGTTCAGGTTCATTGTGGGACAGCATTTGATCCAGATGACCCTGAGCATATGAAGTGGGTCTACAATGAGGTGGCTGTGTGAAGTTACTTTCATTATTTGTTTTCTGATTGGCATTCATCTTTGGCCTGTCTGTGAAAAGTTTCACCGTTGGTATTTGTAGGCTCTCAAGAGAGCTGTGCTTTTTGGCATTCCAGGAGTTACTTATTCTCTTACCCAGGTAAATGAAAGTACTTTTTAGTTTTTTCTTGTGAACGTTTGGATATTTTGTTCAATGTGTATGGTTTTGCCTTTTGTCTTTGCTGATGGCTTGTTTGGGAATTCTGAAGATAGCCTGGATGGGGTTAGTCCCCATTCACAATCGTTTGGAAGTTACAATGCTGTTAATTTATTTATTTCTTTTGGGAGAAAGGAGAAAATTTCAAAATTCACGGATTTAAAATTTTTGTTAAATTGAAGAAGTAAAAGAAAGTGAGATGCAAACAGGGTAAATGTGAAATGGAAAAGAACACAAACCATCCGAAACTCCCCACTTTGGAGAATTTTGGAAATTAGGCTTGGATCAGTTTACAATGGCTGCCAACGCATCCTATTTCACCACATCTCATTACTTCTTAACATTTAAATAGTTACTTGACGATTTTTCCCATTCTCACCCAATCCTTCTGAACAAATTAGAATTCCCATGCATTGTTAAATACTAGTGCTTCTCCTCTTTGTCTGTTTTTGGGCTGTTATACTTGGAGTACATTTTCGTTGCCACTAAGCTATTAACTGTTTGATAGGGTGTTGTGAAGAACATCATTCCAGCTATTGCTTCCACCAATGCCATTATATCTGCTGCATGTGCACTGGAAACATTGAAGATTGCAACAGAGTGCAGCAAAACTTTGTCCAATTATTTATCGTATGTACTTTCTTTTATATTATATTTGCTATTTCCAATCTTAAACCCTATTTTCTGCATTTGCACACATAATATGGGATGCATACTTGGGATATAGAACATTATACATGGCCATAGAAAACCATTGTTTCTTTAATAAAGGACCACTGCAAAATCAATGCCTGAAACTACTTAAAATTATGCGTTGTCCACTATGTTCATATTGCTTGAGGTTATTTTATTGTAATACTAGCATAACTAGCATAATTGTCAATACTTGATCTACTATGGTTTTTGAGGATCAACTTATTCTACAATCTTTAGTCGTGAGGGGAAGGCCCATGAATGATTTTATTGATGTATGCCTAACATGCCTTCTGGTGCCAAAACTTTTGAGCTTGGACAATGTGCAAAGCCTCCTTCTTAATCCTATTCTTTTTGTGGGGAAGGAGAAGGTCCATCAAGGAATTTGGTATCACATCTCTAACAATGGCGGCATGACCAAATTTTTATCACGTATTGGAAGCTGAGATCTCTTGAAAACCCTAAACATTAATTTCACTTAACCAAGGGTTTGAGAAAACCCTGAACATTAATTTTACTTAACCAAGGGTGTTAGGCGAGATCTTTGCATAATATTATTCAAATAGGCAGTGTTACATTATTTGTTTCTCATTTTCTCTGCTTTTATGATAATTACCCTCTGCAAATCCTATGTAGCGTGACTAATTTCAGGATTTTACTTTAGGTCTTATAATATATTTTTTGCCAGACAGATGTTAAAGTATTTCTTTTTCTTTTAATTTATGCACTAGAAATTGTGTTCCTGATTGCTGAAGTTTTATCCTCTGATGTTTGAAATCTCAATGCTAAATGGACGGGCATTAATTGTAATATTTTTACACACAAATTTGTGTATGCTCACACAATATGCTTGTTATTTCGTGTCTGTGACACAGGATAATGTATGACCATTCCTTTCTAATTAATCCAATCTTATGTAGGTACAATGGAACACAAGGCGTCCATACTAAAGTCACAGAATTTGAGAGGGATAAAGACTGTCTTGTATGTGGTCCTGGTGTACTCATTGAAGTGGAGCCTTCAGTCACATTGCAGAAGGTTATTTCTCTGCTCTCGACTCCTCAATCTTTTCAATATATAATTAGAAATTTAATAGTTCAATTGGCTATCTTATGTTTTTGTTATGTTTGTCTATTCTTGATGTCTTTTAAGGGACTAGACAAAAAATGTATGTTTCCTCTTGTCCTAATTATAAGAGCCCGCTGACTTTTTTGGAGAATCCGAAAAGCATTAAAATTTATCATTTTTCGTCAAGCTATTTTATTTGACTTATGAACTAATATATAATATAATAAAACGCAACATATAATATGATAAGTAACTTATTTGCTTCCTTAACTTCTCCAAAAAAGTCAATAAGGCATTATAATTAAAACTTGAGGGAGTATAATGAAATTGGAACTACCATGTAGGTTTGGCTACAGCTCATAGCTGGGCATGTACCTTCTCTCTTTCTGGGGCATTCTTTCGCCTTTTCCTTTTTCATATAATACTGTGAATTTTAAAATGCTGTTGAACTGAAGTACTTAAATTTAGATATTTTAGTGTCAATTTTTGATAGAACACAATGGCATCGTACCATTCACGTAGTCAACTCTGCCTAGTGGGATGAAGCTTTGTTGCTCTTGTTATATTGTCTGGGTTCTGCAGAGCAGCGTCTTGTATGTTCATTTGACTCTGTGCCCTTGGAAGAATATGAAAGATTATTTTGGGGCACATGAATAATCTTTGATACATCAAACCTTCATAGTTACATGAGCGTTTTTATTACTCCCATTTTTTCACTCCTTTAATTATTGGCTGTGTAAAGAACTGTCAAGTGAGGAGTCCGTATTAGAAGGCAGGGAACATTACGAATTTTTACTTGGAAACGGCCACGATCTGGATCTTCAGCATGAGTCTCATTCCCTCCCTCCTTTACCTTAGTTGCCATGAGTTAGCTTCATTTCATGCAATTCACATAATATTATGGAGGAAAATATTCTCTCATCAATCAAATAGTCCGCATCTTGACTCTGGAATTGACATAAGGCTCATATTCTAATGATGATTACATGTATCTTATTAGGTGCAGTTTTTTCTTTCACTGATATGATATATCTTTGGCTTGACACCCTTCTAATGTTTCCAAATCTTATTGTGGAAGTAGTTCATTGATCTGCTGGAAGAACATCCGAAGTTGCGGTTATCACGGGCCAGTGTCTCGCACCAGGGAAAGAATCTGTACATGCAAGCGCCCCAAGTTTTGGAAGAAATGACTCGAGCAAACCTGAGCCAAACTCTCTTTAATCTGATGGGTAAAGTATCCAGGGATATTGTTCATGTGAATGGTACAGCCACCAAGAACGACCAAAAAAATTCCAGCCTGAGAAAACTATCAGTTGTTTTCAAGGGAATTGATGGGGTTACAGATATGGACACAGCTGGAGGGGCATAATTTTGGATCAAGGCCTTAATATTTAAAGAGATAATGGCAGATTGCTAATATCGTGGTGTAGCAGAGAGTATTAGGTAGAAGGATATGATTGCAATGATTTTTAATTTTTTGTCCTTGAGAATCAAATCATCCCTTAATATAGTTATTCAATTCAAAACCAACGGGCCTCCTGGATGAACATTTTTCTGTTTCTTTCATCAGATTTGTTTGCCCACTGGATCTTTGGCTTAGTGGCTAATTCAGTTTTATCATATATATATAATTTTTTTGTGGTTCAATTTTATCATGTATGCTTTGATTAGATTGATAGATTGATGCAGCTCGGACCTCTGGTGCATGGTGGATTTAACTTGTAGCTTGCAATTTCTTTGAAGTGGGTTGCCTCTTATTCTTATGGTCTTATTTTCACCTCATTTGTTTTGGAAAAATAATAAATATACTAAGATAGTTTAATACACTATTGCAATTTCCTGAAAACGCAATACAGATAGAAATTCAGCATCCAGGTCCTACAACGCTTGCTAGCGAGATTTTGCAAGGCTGGTGTGGTTTCAAGCAGAGACATCCACTAGGATCCACAGAAGTACAAATTTCCTTCAGTCCTAATGCCATTGACTTTTTTTTAAAAGATTAAGTTAAATAAATTACTTTATTATATTTTTATTGTGAATCATTAGATTATATATTGAGTTGTAAGTCAGAAAAATTAGTTTAAAGAAAAAATATAAATATTTTAAAATAATTTAATTAACTTTCTTAACCTTCCCATGAAAGTTAATTAGTTCTTCAATTGAGGAGTAAAGGTAGTATCATATCAAAAAATTTAATTTTTAACTTGTAATCAAAATTATTGATCGTACATTGCGTTTTTTAATGCAAAGCAAGGAGTTTAAAAAAAGTTATATTATTGTCTATGAATAAATAGGGTTAGCTGTTATAAATTTTAATTGTCATATTAAATATTAAGTGAACTATTTTATGTTGAATATGCTCCTTAACCTTTCCCATCCTAAACACTGAAATTGTATACCTTTGTGTGTGCGTAAAATTATTTAGGGAAAATTAGGGAGAAGGACCAAGGAAAGGAAATATTTATCACAAATGACCTAAAAAATTATATTACCTCCGTTCCTAAATATAAGACTTATTTTTGTGACACAAAAATGGGTCTTATATTTAGAAACGAAGGGAGTATTTATTTAGAAGGACAAAAAATTAAAAAAGTAATTTGTTGATTACTAAATTATCCTTAACTAACTCCTTACATTTTCTTTATCTCATCTCAAATATTTAATAGTTAAATATAGTTCACCTTCCCCATATTTCTATATATAAACCTAACTCAAACATTAAGAGCTTGTTTGATTCAAACTAGATGTGGGAATATGGGACATCCCACAAGTTGCACAAGGCGGGCTTGTGCAACCTATACTTTTGTGGGCTAGGAAAACACCAACCCTAGCTCGCACTTGCATGTTCGTGGGCCAGGTTGCAACTTGTACGTTTTTTATTGTTTATTTTTATTTTTTAATTTCTTTTTGTGATTGTCTTCCTTTTTTTCAATTATGTCTATGACCAAAATTCTAAAACTTTGCTTTGCTGCTTTTGTACATTAAAAAAACACACATTATTTTATTTTATTTTTTTGTTAATGTTATTCCCATTTTTCAATCATTCTATGGCACATTCACACACTCACAAACTCCCCCTCATTACTTCACACATGCGACACCTCCAACTCTTGACAAGTGTCCAAGTAGTTTCTTAAATGTCTTTTTTTAAAAAAAAATTTGTAGGCAAACTCGCCAACCTGTGGGTTATGTGGGTCGAGCCTATGCAACCCGCACTTTTTTGGGCTGCTAAAACGTCAACCTTCACCCTGTCCAAACCCACAGGCCAGTGGGTTGAGCACACAAGTTAGACCCATTACACTCTGCAATGCAATGTAATGCTAATTATATGGTAAATGTTTGGTTAGATTTTTAAACAAAGGTGTAATGAGTTTTTTTAACAATTATTTAAAGTTGATGTATCACACAAAGTCAATTTCACCTTTAATTTAATCATTTTAGAAAAATAGTTAAAAGTTAATGTATGGTGGCAGCGACAGTGATAATGGTGAAGGAGGAGGAAGGTGGTAGCGGCAAGGGGTGGTGACTAGAGCCGGTAATATAGGTTTTAACTGTGGGCCAAACCCGCCCAACCCGACAAATGGGCCAGTTTGGGTTTGAAAAAAGTAGGACCGTTTTAATGTAGGACTTTTAAGCCCGAACCCATATGGTCCCAACCTACGACGGGTTGGCCCATATGGTCTTTTTTTCTTTTTGAAAAATATCTATAAAATGTCAAAACCCAAAAGTCCAAAAGTAAGCTCAAAATCCTAATTTTTATGCATGCTTCAAATTCATTTGTAGGTTTGAACTTTGAAACTTAATTTGTATCTTGTAATTTGTAAGTGGAAGTCGACTCATTCCAAATTTTTAAGAAGTGGACTTATTATTTATTAATTGTTATTAGCTTTTTATATTTTTTTTATGGTTTGGTTCTATAGAAAAAAAATTAACATGTCTTTTTTTTAAAAAAAAAGGAAGTTTGAAAAACAAGGGGAAAAAACGGGTTGGCCCGCCCAATCCACCAACCCAACGGTTATGGGTTGAGTTGGCTAAATGTGAGCCCATATAGATACTGGTCTTTTAGACCCGAACCCATATGGTCCCAACCCGTGGCGGGCTAGCTCAAACCCAGTGGTCCGGCCCATATTACTGACTCTACTAATAGATTGGCTAAGGTGGCTCGTCAGCTTACAGAGGGTTTTCATGGGTTTTAGTGTTGCTTCGATTTTTTTGACTGATATTTTGTATTCTGACGTGGTGTGATTAGGGTATTGAAAATTGGACTAGACCGGCCAATTCAAACCTAAAACCGATGAATCGGTCCCCTATTCGGTCCGATTTGTTGTTTTTTTAGTGTTAAATTGGACCGGTTTGACCCAGTCGAAACCGGTCAAATCGAAGGTAACCTAGATCAGACCAGTGATGGTGAACCGGTTCACCCCCTCTTTATTAAAAAAATTATATTTCTTTAAGAATTTTATATTAATAAGCCTAAAATCTTGACTTTCTCACCGATTTAGCCCCGGTTAGTTATACGGTTTGACCCTTGACCCAGTACTTCGACCGGTTCAATGACCGGTCCGATTTTTAATACTTTGGGTGTTGTAGTTTTTTATTTTTGCCTTGTCATAAAAAATATAAAAGATATTTAATGAGTTAAAATCAAAATTATTTTATTTATAAAAACTAGTTAAAAGTGTTTCACTGCGGGGAGAAAGGGGATTGCTTTGTGAATGCTCTCGCATGCTCAAGCAAATCTGACAAAAAAAAAAAATCCACAGAAGATCATGTCCCCTACGTATCTTCAAGGTCCACACCCTATAGCTCCCCATCTTCTCACATGCATGCATAAACATTTTCTTAAATATAATATTTCCATGAGTTGAGTGGTGTTCAAAATCTGAGCCTATAACGTTTGTTTTCTATAATTAGTTATTATCTCCCATTCTAATTATAAGAGTTTGTTGATTTTTTTAGATAATTTAAAAAAATTTTAAGGAAGTTAATTATATTATTTAACCATATCATATATTATATTTTATTACATTATATATTAGTTTATAAGTCAAACAACATAATTTGAAGAAAAACGATAAATTTTACTGTCTTTAAGTAATGTAATTAATTTTCTTATAATCTTTATAGGATTCTCCAAAAACTCAACAGGTCTTTTAATTATGACCGAAGAGAGTATAAGATTTATAATTTTATACTACATATGATCTTAATTATAAGATATACATATTGTTGACTTTTTTTGGAGAAGTTAAATAAGTAAAATAAGCTACTTAATTATATTTTATCATATTATATATTAGTTTATAAGTTAAAAAACATTTTAAAGAAAAATGATAAATTATAATACTTAAAGTAATGTAATTAGTTTTATTAAAAAATTTTAAAAAAATTAATTGAGTCTTATAATTAATATTGGAGGGAATATATACATAAAGTAGAGTGTGTTCAAAATCATCGCTACCAAATCTGCTGAGCCCCAATGCCGTCGTCCAATTCCTTATTCCTGACTCCACTATTTGTTTCCTGTGTAATTTAAATATATTCTCTTCTTGACTTTTTATTACTTCTTCAATCACAAAGTGATGGAATTAAATTATCGCTATATGAATCTCTTAATTGATGGAAGATGAAGTTCTTAGTAGGTATTTGTAATTATTGATAATCCACACATCAATACAGTCACTGTTTGAGAAAGACATTTTTATATTTTCCATTGTGGAAGGTTCCTGGAAGGTGATACAAAACAAAGTGGCTGCCCGGTGGGCCCATCTGTTAAGACTTGGTTTATGGAAGCTATTTGGATTAATAATGAAAATTGTTCAATAATTTTTCTTAGTTATGTGTAATATATAAATTAAGCATAAAATAAAATTATAGAGAAATATTTCCTTTGATGTTACCAACGTTACGCAATATTACTCTCCCAGTTAACCTTTATAAGACTTCCTTTAAAAAAAGGTCCAACGCATTAATTTATAGGTATATATTTTAGAAAATTTTAAAAGTAATTAAACATTTCCCTTTATTAAACCTAAAGTGCACCTAAGGCTTCACCAAAACTATTTTGTAAATACTCTCTTTAGTTCAAAATATAAGAGTCAAATGAATGAGAGGGCTGATTTTTGTTTTTCCTATATATAAAATATAGTCTGGTTTAGTCTTATTATTCATAAATGATGCGGATTATATTATAATTAAGTCGGTTGAGATTTTGATCATAACAATTGCTGCATTTTTGTTTTTCCTATATATTAAACTTTAGTTCAAAATATAAGAGTCAAATGAATGAGAGGGCTGATTTTTGTTTTTCCTATATATAAAATATAAGCCTAAACAGAGAAACTAGATTAGATCAAAAATAAATTATGCGGATTTATATTCATAACGTCATTTGCTGAGATATTATTTCATCACATTTTCCTAATTTTACCCTTAATTAATTATTTGTCCTTTATCTCTTTTTTTTCATTTATTCTCTTTCATATGTCTTTTTACTCTCTCTCTCTCTCTCTAAATAAGGGTCTTTAGGTAAGTAGGTTATTTTTTTACATATTTATTGTAATTTTAATCAATTTTTCAACTTGCGCAATTTAGTTATTTGCATATTATATTTTGAATTAAAGGGACTAATTAATGCAAACTTAATAAACAACTTAATTACCTTGAGTCCTTGATGAATTATGTGAAGCAGTTAATAATGCCTTAAAATAATAAATTGATAGAGTATCATTTATGATATATATATTTTGATATTGATATTGGGAATTAATATATAAATCATTTCCGGATCCCAATTCAACATGTAAAACTATATGCAAATTAATTTAATTAGAAATTGTGTTGAATTCAAGGCCTTAGAAACACAATTAATTGGGTTTCTATCAGTTAGTGTTAGATCAAAATGTAGGAGGATGGCCTTTTACTAGAAGAGAAAAAGATAAATAAATACCCCATAAATATAAAAAAACCTTGAAAGATAATTTAAATTTGGTAAATGACAAATGATGAACAGAAAATTGGTCAGTTTTAGTCATTGTCTGTTGAGTTTTAGTCATTTTGTTTTAATCAGTATCTGTTCAGTTTTAGTCATTTTCGGTTGAGTTTTTATTAGAGCCTCTTATTTGTCATTTACCAAATTTAAATAATCTTTTAGGGTTTTTAATGTTTAGTGGGTACTTATTTGTATGTTTCCCTTACTACAAAGTCAACAACATTAATTCATTTTTCCCTAATATTTTTGTTGTAAATTGTATTGTAGAAAAAATATTATAGAAAATAAATTAAAATTAATTAATATAAATTGATCGTAATTAAAGGGTAATCTTCTAATTAATCAATCACTGAAATACTTATAACAAATAATCAAAAATGGTAATATAATACTCCGAATTAAAAAATAGTTAAATTGAAATGATTATATAATAAAGTACTATCTTCATTCCTAAATATAAGATCTACTTGACTTTTTGGGAGAATCATAAGAAAACTAATTTAATTATTTTAAAAGAATTTTAATTTATCATTTTTCCCTCAAACTGTTTTGTTTGACTTATAAATTGATATATATAATATAATGATACACAACATATGATAGAATTAAATATCTTATTTATTTTATTTAATCTCTTCAAAAAATTTAACCCAATCTTATATTTATAACTAGAGAGAGTATATTATATTGTGATGAACCCAATAAAAGATCTTCGAAAGACATCATTTTATATATGATGGGGAACAAACCCTCTAAACTATTTTACAGTTTTTTAATTTCTCCATAAACGGCCTTCTAGCAAGATTTAAATTAACTTGCTACATTTCGTCAACCTCTTAAAATAGAAAACAAAGAACTATAACAATAACACAAGCGTTCAATTTAATTCACAAAATAATAGAATGGTTCGTTCTCTGTTTGTATGTAATTCATAAGCTAGCTAGCCATTTGATTGATCGCTATATTTTTCTATATACCGCTTCCAGTCTCTATTATAGGGCATCTTCTAGAATAATTCTTTTTTTTTTAACATAATCCACTTGAAGTTATTAATACTTATTAATTAAAGAGTTAAGGTGTATTTGGCATCTATAAATACTTTTCTATAATATCCAGCTCTTTAAAGTATTTTATGGTGTATACTACACCTAGAAATATTTTTGTATTATCAGTCCAGCACCATAAAACATTTTTTATATGACCTAGTGCTAGCTAGATATACCAAAAAAATATTTTAGAGCTATAAATGCACCTAAAAAAAATACTTTAAGGCGTTGAATGCACTACAAAATACTTTAAGATGCATTCACCTAAAAAAAACATTTCATGATGCTAAATATACCATAAAATAAATCAAGATATGGGAGTACTTAAGAAAATATTTTAGGGTGTTGAATACACTTTAACCCACAATTAAAAAGGGGCTAAGTCATAGTAAAACTTTATTATTTGAAGGCAATAAAAAAATTTATTAATATAAAAGATATTTAGTGAGTTTAAATCATAATTTTTTTATTTATAAAAAGTAGTTAAAAGTAGGGTGTTCAAATCCGGCAAGACTGGGATTTGGTGAGCCTGATCCTGATCCCGATCCCAGGTTTGCAGAATTGCATCCTGGTGCTGGGATCTCAGTCCCTGCTAGGGGTGGGCATGGGCAGGGCTGGGCAGGGCGAAACCCCAGCCCGATGCCCAGCCCGAAAGATAGATGGTCAGCAAAATGCTGCCCGATGCCCAACCCTGCCTTATAAAAGCCCTAATCATTTTGGGCAGGGTAATGGTAGGCAGGGCAAGGCGGGCTTTGATGCCCAAGTGACAAATTTTCTAACCAGTGTTATATATAAAAACTTCAAATATGTTTCATAATTTTACACATATGATATTTTAAAATAAATTTATGAATTTATAAAAAAAACATACCATATGTATTAACAATTTTTTTAATGTTGTGTCATCATCCTAATAAAAAAATCACCTCCATATAAAAAAAAACCTATATGTAAACTTTCACAAATGGATATTTAACAATAATATAAAATATTTCATAAATTAAATAATATATATTT
>JBAGKO010000008.1:8295949-8307332 GCA_037177275.1 Acacia concinna
TTTTAAAAATATAACTTACCTAAAACAATTTTTCTTTTATTATTGTTAACACTAAATACATAAAATTGAATTCTTTAAACCCTCCAAACTCCTATTAAGTTTTTATATTAATTATTTAATTAATTCATGAAAAATTGGAATGTTACATTGCAATTTGAAAAGCCCTTTTCTATAAGTTGAGATAAAACATATTTCATATACTTATCTCATAAATCTTAAAAGCTATTCTCACAAATTAATCCAAACGGACACTAAATTTCCCCTTCTCAAGTCATCGGGCCATGCATATGAAGTTTATGAACTAAAGACAGTGGTGAAGTAAAAGAACCCAATGTGAGAGAGAGATCTCTCTGGATATCCAGTTTGAAACACAAACAAGACACTTGTGTTGAAAGGATAACACAAATCCCGAACCGGAATCCGATTAATAGTTAAAAAAATTTTAAAAAAAAACTTTTCTTGTCCAGTTAGGACGTAGGAGATATGTTACCATATCATCTTCCAAAAGGCGACTGTTTTATACCATAGACAGTGAAAACTGATGTCCTCTTTTTTTTTAAAAAAAAAAAAACCCAAAACTTTTAGCCCTCAGCTTACTTGAATCCTAGGAGGTATGTGTGGACAGGTCTTGAGAGGCTATTATTAACACAGTAAACACATTATCAAACAATTCATCGACAGGGCGTGATTGCCTAATCAAATATTTGACAAAGGGGAAAGAAATTTAGCTAGAAACATTAAGAAAGATATATTTATATATCTGAGGAAGAGAAAGATGTTTGTGATGGCATGCGATGAGAATAGGCATACATATAGAGAGTGGAAGATGATTTAAATAGCTAGGTTCCGTTTTTTTTTAATAATAATAATATTATACTACTATTGTTGCGAAAGACTAATTTATAGAGTGTAAGTTATTATACTAAAAAATCACAATACTAGAAAACTAATTTTCTAGATGTAATTTAATAATATAATAAATTATGACTATTATGTCTAATAACAACTAAAAAAGTTTTCTCTCCGGTCTTAATTATAAGGGTCCGTTAACTTTTTTTAGAGAATCATAAGAAAATCCCAAAAAAACTTATTACATTACTTAATCATATTATATATTGTATTTTATTACATTATATATTAGTTCATAAGTCAAACAATATAGAAAAACAACAAATTTTAATGTCTTAGGATTTTTTTAAGATTCACAGCCCTTATAATAAGGACCGGAAGGCGTAATAAGCAGGACAACAATAAGAAAGCACCCAAATAATTACAAATTATTGCTACTTCAAATAAATTGCAATAGAAATATACAAGAGAGAGATACAATATGCCTTTATATGAGGATAAGGCAACTGATTTTAGGGTGATTGAGTGGAGGGGAGGGGTATCTATTTATAGTCTAAAGTGCGTCCCCTCTCTCTAAACCTATTCGATGTGGGACTTTTTCCCCATATATACCAACTAGAGCCGATAATATGGGTTTTTACTGTGGGTTGAACCCCCTCAACTCAACAAATGGACCGGTTTGGATTTAGAAAAAGTGGGATCATTTTAATGCAGGTCTTTTAGGCCCGAACCCATATGGTCCCAACTCACGACGAGTTGGCCCAACAGGTTCACGGGTTGGCCCATGTGGTCTTTTTTTTTTTGAAAAAATATCTATAAAATGTTAAGACCCAAGAGTCCAAAAATAAGCTCAAAATCCTAACTTATATGCATGCTTCAAATTCATTTGTAGGTTTGAACTTTGAATTTTGAAACTTAATTTGTATCTTGTAATTTGTAAATGGAAGTGGGCTCATTCCAAATTTCCAAGAGTTGACTTATTATTTATTAGTTATTATCAGCTTTTTATTCTTTTTATGGTTTGGTTCTATAGGAAAAAAATTAACATGTCTTTTAAAAAAAAAACAAGAAGTTTGTAAAACAGGGGGAAAAACGGTCGACCCGCCCAACCCCCCAACCCGACGGTTATGGGTTGGGTTGGCCAAATATGAGCCCATATAGATACGGGTATTTTAGGCCTGAACCTATATAGTCCCAACCCGTGGCGGGCTAGCCTGAACCTGGTAGTCCGGCTCATATTATCGACTTTAGTGGCGGCGACGATGGTGGAGGAGCAAGAGGTAGTGGCAGTAGCGAAAACGGTGGAGGAGGAAGTAGTGGCAAAGCAGAAACTATAGAGGTGACAACGATGGGGTGGAGGAGGAGAAGGTAGTGGTGGTGGCTGCAGTGGAGGAGTAGATGGCGGCATCAATGATGGCAATGGCGACAATGGAGGAGGAGTAGGTGGTGGTTGCAACGGTGACGATGGAGGGAGAGCAGTTGGTGGCTGCAACATTGGAGGTGACGGCGGCAACAGTAGAGGTGGAGGTGGGGATAGTAGTGGAGGAGGATGACAAAATGGTAATGGTGATGGCAGTGGAGGAGGAGGAGGAGGAAGAAGTGGCGGTGGAAGAGGAAGGATTAGTGGTGGTGGCGATAATGTTGAAGGAGGAGGAGGAAGTGGTAGAGGGATGGCAGCAGAGGAGGAGGAATTAGTTGTGGTAGCGATGGGCGTGGTGGAAGAGGCGGCAAGGTGGAAGAGGAGGAGGTAGTGGCAGTGGTGGTTGCAAGGTGGTATAGCAGGTGACATGAAATAAGTGAAACAAAGACAAATGAAATTAAATGATAAATTGGACTTTTTAAACCATGCAATAGGATAGTAATGAGGATTCATAAGGGGAGTTATGAATGAGGATTACCAATTTGTTGGTAATTATCATTACCATGGTAAACGCATGCTATAGAGCATTCAAACACTCTTTTCTTAATAATGCAATTATGATTACCATTAGAGGTATATAATGGGGTTAAACCTAACGGGCTCTTATTTTAATTCATTGTTACCTGTGCCTATAAACCCAATAATATTTGGCTTTCGGTGTATCAAAACAAAATATCTATAAAAATTAAAGAGTTAGGTTTTCGACATCTGGTGTATCAAAGATATCCATATAAATATTATAGTTAGTAATAATAAATATTATCATTCAAAATATTTTTTAATGATCACCGGCACATATGACCTAGTAATATATTATATAATATTATATCTATAGGTTTTTAAACGTCCATTAGTAAATATTTAAAATAAATCAAGTTTAATATACAAATCATCCATATTTCATGACAGTAACAATAAACTAGCTTTGTTTCATAACTAATAGCATTGCAAATTAACGTCCGAATAATTTAAGAGGATTTAATTGAGAGATTTTACTTAGATTTGTGTGTTTGAACGGTAATTTGAATTTAAACATGTTTGGCTAGTCCATAAAAGCGAGCCATATGATTAAATATAGGATCTACAAGGAGATTGCAATTGTTTACATACATAAAGATGACTCTTACTAGTTTTTTTTCCCCTAGTTTGTAGGGTTGATTAAGGAAAATTTAGTAGTCAATAAATTAATTTTTTTTTTAATTTTAATCCTTTATAATAAATATTTTCCTTCCTTAATTCTTCTCCCTAATTTTCCCAATTACTTAAGTCAATTATTTATAAGTGTTAGTTTTCCTAAAATGTTTTTAATAATCTGCATTAAAATTGGCTCTCTTTTTTTGGGAGAATTGCATTTTGGTCCTGACCAAGGGAATTAATCACAAAGCAGTCACGTGAAATTACGTAATTGCAAAAAAGTCCTGTGGGACTTTTTTGCAATTAATTGCCTTAATAAAATAATGTTTTTCTCTCTCCCATCTAACATGACGTGACAACGCGTCATTCACCCTCCCTCCCCCCTCTCTCCTTCTCTTCCCCATTAACAGCTTCAGCTGGCGCTATTGACAAGTTCGACTATTTCCATTGACAACTCAGGCTGTTTCCATTAACAACTATTTCGCACCCTCTCTCTCCACCTCTCCCCCATTGACAACTTCAGGTGACTTGATTGACAAGTTCGACTGTTTTCATTGACAACTCAGGCTGTTTCCATTAACAACTATTCCGCGCCCTCTCTCTTTACCTCTCCCCCATTGACAACTTTAGGTGGCCCAATTGACAAGTTCAGCTATTTCCATTGAAATTGCATTAAAATTGCCTTCTTCTTTTTTCGCATTACAAGAGGCAAGCTACACTTGATACGCTTGATAATGACAATAGCCTAACTAACCCGAGGATATAACCCTCCACAAAAGACATGTCTTTCAAATATTCATTAATACAAAACGATGTGACTACATTAATCACCCTGAATTGATTAGCCATCCAATGAGCTTCTCTAGTTATGGAATATACATAGCACAACATTTCTCTATTTGAATGAAGAATCTTCACATTCCAGTCCGTAAAGAGCAGTTGCCTGGTTTCTTCAATAAGTTCCTTACTTTCCATGTTCACACCTGGATCTCAGCAGAATTCCAATTGCATGTATCGAGTCAGAGAAGATTTGAATGTTAATCAAGTTCAGTGCCCTACACATCTCTAACCTGATAATCCATTGTCCTGAATGATCTCTAATTAATCCTCCACATGTTGCTTGCCCTCCCTTTGTGACTAAGGCATCTACATCCACTCTGAATATACCTATTGTAGGTGGAGTCCATCTTGCTTCATTTGCACTTGCCGGTTGAAAGACTTTGTGAATCAATTGACCCCCTCTGTCATCCTCCATAATTCAAAGCAATGCTTGGTGATAAATTTCCTTTGCAGTTCATATCATAGATTGAAATATCTGACTACATCTCGCCCTCCAGATACACCAGCATACATGTGCAAAGAATTTTGTCCAAGGTCATCTTGTGAATTTCTGCTTTCCTGGGTTTTGTGAAGCATTCCATCAAAACCAATCTTGCAAATCTAACGAGAAGAAAATAGTATATGCATTAGTAGTAATAAATTCTTTCCATACATCTCTCGCCCTGTACACAGTCCCTCAAAACATGGATTGTACTCTCCTCATTCCCACACCCAAATGGACACTCTCCTGTTTGAGATATCCCTCTTCTAGCTCTAAGTGCATTAGTCATCAATCTCTCCTGGTTAGCTTGCCATAGAAAGAACTTTAGCTTTTCAAGAATTTGCCAACACCATAATTTTTTCCATACTGGATTAGCCCCCTCCTCGCTTGGTTTCATAAGGAATTGATAAGACACCATCAGGAGATCCTTTCCAAATAATCATATATGGTCTCTCTCCTAATGGAGGTATGGTACTCCTGATAACATCAACTGCTTGATCTGGGAGAAACTCACACATTTTCTCTAAATGCCAAGTCCCATCATTTGATACAAAATTTGCCACTACCTCCTCATGGTTTATGTGGTCCATATTCTTGGTTACTGGCTCAATCAAGAGCCGCTCCCATTGAGTCCAAAGCTCCCACCAAGATCTTGTATTCTATCTACTATGAATTCTTCTTTCAACTCCTTTTATGAAGCACCTCCACACCTTTGTAATGGCTTTCCATGTCAGAGAGCTCTTATCTATATTAGCCACTACAGGTATACTATTACCCCCACACCCATATTGAGCTTTAAGACATTTGACCCATAGAACTTTTGGTCTAGAGATCAAGTTCCAACATAGCTTCATGATAAAAGCCTGGTTTTGCTCATATAGATTTTTAATTACAAGACCTCCTTCTTTCTTGGGTCTTAAAGCTTTCTCCCAAGCAATTAAATGCATCTTCTTATCACTTTCATTCTGACTCCATAGAAATCTTCTGCTTGCTTTCTCTGTCTCTTGCATCACCCCTTTCGAAAGAAGAGTTATTCGCATTTGGTACATAGGAAGTGCAAAGATAACAGCTTTTATAAGCACTGTTCTTCCATCTACGTTCAGATATTTGGTCTTCCATGATGAAAGCCTAGCTTTTACCTTCTGGTTTATGTGACCATAAGTCCCTTTTGTGACCCTTTTATGTATAAAAGGAACTCCTAAATACTTCCCGAGATCTGCAGTTATCCCAACACCAATGCGATCACTTAAGTTTAATGCCCTTTAATTGTCTTTTGATGAAAACTCTTTAATTACTTGGGATAGTTTTAGGGAAAAAATTATAAAATTGAAATACAAAGTAAATTGAGTTCTTACAATTAGGGGGGAATCTTTTATCTAGTTGTTATATTCAAGGATTATAGGAGCCAAATTAATAATTATATAAATTTAAGAAATTTAAGATGGTGACAACAACAAGAGATACTGCTAGTACAATAAATTTAAGAAGCTCAGCTATGTGGAGCACACGGAAAGAGAATCGTGTTTTCATTATTGTTTGTGGTAATATTTAGATTCATGTCTCATAAAAAGCCCCCTCCTACCTACAAATATTCAATTTAAAATTCAGGAAAGTTAAGGTCAAGCCAAAAGAAAGCTCCCACCCACATGATGAAGCTTATATAATGATCATCACTAGGAACTAGGAAGCTCTTGAAGCTGAATCAATTATCTTCATCTTCATCTTTTGCTGCTCCACCAATGAGAAATCTAACCCATACAACAACCTATGCTTCCTACCTCAACTTCCTCCCCATTATTCCTTCAAACGGCATTGGGAGATTACGATTTTAAATTATTAATTTTTTAAATATATGATTATTCTAAGATTATTGGGATATGTGAAGCCCACAAGCCCAAGCACGCAAGAGTGCCACATGTTCGATGCTTGAAACTGTGGCCACTTGTGTGGATCAAGAAAATGTTCAATCTTGGAATGATCGCCTTGCTGCGAGAGTGGTGTGACTTGTGAGAGCTAAAATTCGCAAAAACATTTCTAAGTTTTCGAAGCATATCAATAATGGCGGTCTTCTATTTTGCCATTGGCGTTCCTTACTTTCTTCTTTGTCCTCTTGCGGTGCTCATTCTCCTGTACTTCATCGTGCGGCCCCGTCCGGCGAAGGTCCAGATCAAGAATCGCCACGTGTTCATCACCGGGGGATCGAGTGGGATCGGCCTCGCCCTGGCCCGCCAGGCTGCGGCTGAGGGCGCTCGCGTCTCTATCCTTGCTCGCTCTTTGGATAAGCTCGAGGAGGCTAGGAATTCGATTCGCCTCTCCACTGGCATCGATGTGGCCGTCTACTCCGCCGATGTGCGCGACTACGATGCCCTGAAACGGGCGGTGGATGAAGCGGGGCCTATTGATGTGTTGATTGTGAATCACGGCGTGTTTTGGGCTACAGAGATCGAGAAGCAGGAATTGTTTGGGGTGAAGTTCATTATGGACGTGAATTTAATGGGGAGTTTCAATTTGATCAAGGCTGCGTTGCCGGGTATGAAGAACAGGATGGACAAAGGGCCTGCTTCAATTGCTATTATGTCGTCGCAGGCTGGTCAGGTATTACCCTATGCTTTTGGAAGGACTATGGAACTTCATTATCAAATTGCTTCCTCGATGAAATTGCTTTGGCAAACATCTACAAATCGTTATAATTTTAACTTTCTAGCTAAAGGATATTTGTTTAATTAAACTTGTCTATTTTTGGGTGTATCAATAAAAAGCTCCCCTCCCTGATACAACATTCAATCAAAAAGTGCGCGCGCGCACATGTCAAAACTGTCACAAATCCCTGTTTGTAGTTTCATGAATCAATCAACTTGATTGCAAATTAGTATAGTATTATATAACCAAAAGAAAAAAAAAATTGACATATTGCACTAGAACGAGTGCTGGGATTGGCACTGTGGTGGTAACTTAATTTATAATGTTGGAGTCAGACTCGGGAAACATTGCACTTGGAAACAAGGAAAACAGGAGGTGAATTATGAGAACCCAACGAGTAAATAGCGTATCATGATGACTGAATGAAGGCAAGCATGGAACCTGTGTTTTTATAGAAAATCCATAAAATATTATGAAATCAAAAGATGAGGAGTCAATGTACTTTAATAAATCAATTGAGCTACAGAAGTGTTTTACGACATTTCACATAGGGTCATAAGATAACATGTATAACTTTTGAAAGAAATATTATGGTTCTAGACAACATTTCAAAGAATAATCAAACCGAGTATGGTGATTTCAACTGCCGAATAGTACCTTTAGTCCTAATTATAAGCTTCAGTTGACTTTTTTGAGATAGACTAAGGAAAGTAAATATTTAATCATATCATATCTAGTATATCATTATATTATATATCAGTTTATAAGTTAAACATAATAGTTTGAAGAAACCGACAAACTTAAATGTTTCAAAGTACTTTAATTAGTTGTCTTAGAATTCTTTAAAAAAGTCAACTGATCTTATATTTAGAACCGAAGGCAGTATAATACATTGATAGGACTAAGTAATTCTGTATCAATTGAAATGAATGACAGAACAGAATAAACACTTTTTAAAGAAATCTACAATAATACCACTTTCAATTTCAAGTTCTATTCACGTTTCACTGCTGGGAGCACTGCAACTAGAACAATTTGTCTTGAGCATATAGATCTTGTTGCTAACTAATGTGATCAATTGTGAGCACATGGATTGTGCGGTCAAATGTAAATAGCCAGATCTGTTGTGAGCAGTGAGCACATCTTTAATAAAGTAAATAATGATCAGGGAGAGCTTTTCTTGTTATTATCTCTCTATCACATCAATTGATCATGAAGGGCAGTTAGCACCTCCTTACCTTTGTTAGTTGGAGTTCAAGCCATGGTGTAGTAAAGATCAACAAATTTCCTATTAGAATCTTGCATTTTGTGACTAAGTCCCTTCTTATAAATATTACAAATGAGTGTGAAGTACCATGTTAGGGACTGATACAGAGAAGAACGAACAAGAGGGGATTTGATTAACAGAGTAATAGTCTCCTGCCTTAAATGAATGACAGAAGGTTACAATCTGTGGAGATAATAAATCCCTCACAGCCAAGATGAGCCTGGTGCACACACACAACCAGTCCCTCTCCCAAAAGACTCTTACATAAAACTTGCCTATTCCCACTACACTTACTGCTAATATAGTCAAAAGAAAAAGATGCCCCTCACGGTCTCCAAAATAGTTGTTACATATTACAATGCTAACATACCTAAAAGCCACCCTACGCACACCTAGTTGTCATAAGCTTACTCCAAAATAGTGGGAATCTAATAAGTCAACTCTGAAACCTTAAAAAGCATCTTATCCTTCTGCTTGTATCTTCCTCCTGTGTCTTAGTCTGCCCAAATAGGGCTCTTTCATACCATAATTTCATTTCACCATATCGTTTGGCAACTGACATTACTGTGTAGAATATTTTTATGACCATTGCTGCACAAAACCCCTTAAGAATCATGTCAGCCTAGGGAATCTTACTTTACAGTGTTGAGGACAATAGAAATTAATGGTTGATTGTTTGAACATATATGCTAACTCTTGCCTCGGATTCTAAAGCTGTTAATAAAAATTTATTAGTATTATGAGTTATATATCTTTTGACATGAATTTATATTTTATTTGAAGGTTGGTATTTATGGTTATACTGCTTATGCTGCCAGTAAATTTGGGCTTCGTGGTCTAGCAGAGGCTTTGCAACAAGAGGTTGTGGCAGATGACATTCGTGTTTCTCTTATATTCCCTCCAGACACAGACACCCCTGGTCTAGTGGAAGGTATTGAATAGTTTGAGCTTATTTTTTGCAATTAAATCATTTTTGTTACTGTTCATATGCATTTTGTACTGGTAATGAGTTAAGCAGCCTTTTGGATATCATTTGTTATCAATTTGGTCTTATTTGTTTAAGCTAATCATGGATGTGAGGAGCCATAATCTACAGATCAGAATACATGTATCCATACATAGAATAACTTGCTACTTAGAATTTCAAGCTGATTGTTCCACTTAGCCAAATATTTCCTTTCGGTGGGCACTGATAGTATGTAACATTATGTTTCTAATTTCCATTATATTATATATTTTTGGTCAAAAAAATTTCCATTATATATAAGTGAGTTGTGAAATCAGTGCTAATGGGAATAATATATATCAAGAGAATGCTCATTACTCATGGTACAGTTACTTTATACATGGTTATGTGTATTCTTAGAAGTTATGTGTTATGGCTTTATGGAATTAGGATGTCAAAAGTTGTTCCTTTTTTATGTATTGTGTATCAAATATCTGATTATTCCGTCCCTTGGTAATGTTTTTCCCCCTTTCCTGTAGTCAAGTGAATTGATAAACTGAAACATGCTCTTTTGCAGAAAACAAGACAAAACCACCGATAACCAGTTTAATTGTATCCTCCAGTGGTTTAATGAAAGCTGATGAAGTTGCTCGGAGAGCTTTAAATGGCATCAAATCTGGCAGCTTTTCCATCCCCTGCAATTTTGAGGGATACTTGCTGGCCTTAGCAACTTCTGGTTTTTCCCCACAGAGCTCATTCTTGATGGCATTTGTTGAGGTTTTTACTGCTGGAGTATTACGTATTGTTGTACTATTTTTCCAGTGGACTTGGTACAGAAGTATAGAGAAATTCCATGCCCAAAAACGCAGTAAGTGTTGGACTAACTGACATATATGAGGGGATGGAGGAAACATCCCGCCTTTGTATCCTAATTTATTCAAAACCAAGTATCTGTCTCAAATATGCTAAACTTATTTGGCTAAGATTGGAAAACTTCGAATTTGCTTGCTTGCTTATGTAATTATGTCAACACAGGATTCTCACGTCACGCCGTTAGCTTTATCTGGGTAAAATGTGTTAAAAAAAGGTCAAATTTTCTTCCTTCTAAATTGTTTTTAAACATTACAAGATTCTAATTGCTGAATATTGTTAAATGGAAAACCTTGTGCTCTGCCTTCAGTCTTCATGCTTTTGGTAAGGTTCACAACTTTATTTCTATTTGGTTATTGACTTGATGAACCTGACAAAACCACCAATTCCGCCCCCAAACACCAAAAAAAAAAAAAAAACTCTCTTTCTTGGGAGGGCTCAGAGAAGAACTATCTGTTTCATAATTTTAATGTGGCAATATCATTTTCACATGATTTGTTATAAAACTGTTAATGTTGCTTGGTGAGATCATTTTGCATACAGGGTTGGTGATCCGGCAACAATTCTTATTCTTTTTTGTTTTGCAGGCAATTAGATATTGTTTGGTGGATTCTTTTCACCTGAGCTTCTGCTATCATGGCTACCCTCTTCAGCTTGATGATGGTGATCTCCTGAAGCTGCTAAAAGACTAAAAAGCTGATTCAAATCGTAGTCCTGCTTATACTTGTGATATTGTTGAGTTGTTCTTCTATCAGTTTCTGACAATTCCCCCGATGAGCTTAAGCTCGTCCCTGTGGCGTGTTTTCAGGCATGTGATAGCAGATAACACGATATTATTTTGGTCCAGTCTGTTCAATGTTGAGACTTGTGATTTATGATAAACTAGAACTCATTAATTTTTGTAGTCGGAATCAGTCAAGTTCAGGTTTGTTGCTT
>JBAGKO010000008.1:8314863-8328586 GCA_037177275.1 Acacia concinna
ATTGGGGTGTGTGTGTGTGTTAGAGTTCTGTTTTTATCAAATAGCTCAAATCAACCTAACAGGGCTTACTTTAACATTACCCATGTCTACGTTCTCTTTTTTTCCCCTTTTTGCCACGCTTGTACTTCAAAGTGGAGGACTCAGACGTGTTTAAATCTCAACTAAGAGAAAATACGATCAAACAGTTCTTATAAAATCTCGTAATTGTATTTAAAGAATTGTGAATTAACGCTTATGGAGTTGTCAATAAAAACTCATAAGAGTTATCAATTGAAACTTAAGTGCAATTACGAGATTTCGTGGAACCATTTAATTGTTTTTTCTCTTAATTGGGACCTAATCACAATTTTTCAAATATCATATTATACTTTTTTCCTTGGATATCATATTATATTTGAGATATGAGTGTATATCATGGCTATTTTCCCTTTGCATTACTTAAGTCTAAAATTTTTGTCCGTCTCCATGGTCAAGAATTGAATAGCTCTAATATCTTGTTAGATTTTTTAGGATATACTCCATCCAATATACGCATAGTTTTTAAATTTATGATGTTAACTAATTTAACTAACTTCCTTAATCTAATGAAATTGAGTAGCTATATATTAGGGTTTTCTTCATATCAAAATAGCCTTAAACTAGTATCATAGAACTTTTCTTTAAGATGATGTACCTTTAAACTCTTGCTCTAATGAGTCCATGGTTGGAGAAATATAGGGAAAGGTGGCGTTGGTGACAGGAGGAGACTCAGGTATAGGAAGAGCCGTATGCATAAGCTTTGCCAAGGAAGGTGCAACGGTGATCTTCACGTACGTGAAGGGAGAAGAAGACAAAGACAAGGACGACACTCTGCAAATGCTCCTCCAGTTCCAGACGGCGGAGGCCAAAGAGCCCATGGCCATAGCTTCCGATATCGGATACGACGAGAACTGCAAGCACGTGGTTGATATCGTCGTCGAAGAATATGGACGCATCGATATTCTGGTTAACAATGCGGCAGAACAGCACATGACAAAGTCTCTGGACGACATATCTGAAACTCGCCTTGAAAGGGTTTTCAAAACTAATATCTTCTCACAGTTCTTCTTGGCGAAGCATGCGGTGAAGCACATGGAAGAAGGGAGTTCGATCATCAACACGACATCGGTGAATGCGTACGGTGGGAACCCGATGATGCTGGACTACACGGCGACGAAAGGAGCCATTGTGGCGTTCACGAGGGCTCTGGCTCTGCATTTGGTGAGCAAGGGGATTCGGGTCAATGCGGTGGCGCCGGGGCCGGTGTGGACACCGTTGCAGCCAGCGTCGATGCCTTTTGAGATGATTGAAACCTTGGGGTCTGATGTCCCAATGAATCGAGCAGCTCAGCCTGCTGAGATGGCACCTTGTTACGTGTTCCTGGCTTCACTTCAAGACTCTTCCTACTTCACTGGTCAAGTCCTCCATCCAAATGGTATGTCTCCTTATAATATTCTAATCCATTTTATATCATCTTATAATTAAGGTTCAGTTGATTTTTTTTTAAAAAAATATAATATTATTACTTAAACATATTGTTTTGTTATATTACTCCCAGTAAAGTGGTCTGTTTGGGAAAGCCCCAAATCTAGGTTTCAAACTTAGATTTACACAAACCGAGACAAAACTCCTCTTTTATCTCAAAATCCGTAAAAGTTATTCTCAAAAACTAATCCAAATGTTTATAATTAGAACCGGAGGAAATATATATTAATCAATAAGTCAAATAATATAGTTTGAAAAAAATAATAAATTTTAATATTTTAAATCAATGTAATTAGCTTTTTTTAGGATTTTTTAAAAAAGTCAACTAGACTTTATAATTAAGAGTATTAATTATGAAATCTTTAGTTATGTATTATTAACCAAAAAGATTTGTTGAATAATTTAATTGAGTATTCTCTTACATCTTTTTCTAATCTTTTTAAAGGATTCTATATTACCTCATCCATCCTTCTCATTGGTCCCTATTTGGTAAGAAGGGAGTGGATCCAAGGGAAAGTGGGTGGAAGGAAAAATATTGAGCTAGATTTTAAAATATTAAAGAAGTGGAGTTAAAAGTTTTTATTTAATTTTTCTTATTCTTTTATTTTAGATCTTATCTCCATTAAAAATTTTTAAACCCATTTTTCTTAATTTTTAAAATCCAACTTTTAAAAGTTTTTCTCCCCTCCAAATCCCTCATACCAATATATATATATATATATATATAATCACACATTCATATCAACGTCATCATCTAAGCTTTTCTCATATCCCAAGTCCAAATAAAGGAAGATGGTTATGTTAGTTTTGTCGAACATTTTGTATGCAATATATCATATACAAATTTAGTTGATTCTTGAGCTATTTATTTTTGTTTAACAGGCGGGATGATCGTGAACGCTTGAAGTTCCTTAATGCTTCTTTGTTGGGGAAGCATAACGCAAGTGGACTCTTGCGTGGAACTTGTTTGTATGTGTGATGATAATCATGAATAAAGGTATGTGGAGTACAAAGGTGTGTGAATTTTGTACATCATTTGAAATTTGTAAGGACCAAAAGTAAGGGGCATTAAGACCATGCATGGTTATATTTCTTCTTTCTCATCCTAACTCATGGAATAATAAATATAGGTTTTTTAAATGACAAGGCCATCTTTAATTACAGAGTTCTTCAATATAATGGTAACACCAGATCTTATGTAAAACCCTTCAGAAGATCTATCTGCCTCTTGTATGCCCTGCAATTTCATCCAACATCATCAGAAATTCACCACTATTTCATCATTTAAACCATTGCCTCACCTAATTTACAGTTTAACTGATACAAAACAAAATGCCAGTCATATACAAGACTAGGCTTGAAAAGATTAACTGGGTCTTCAAATTTTTTCGGTTCTCAATATATAAAACTCAATTCTCTTTTTAAAAATTTTAAGAAACCTAATTACAATACTTTAAAGCATTTCAATTTTTTTTTTTTAAACTATTATATCTAACTTATAGACTGATATGTAATATAAAGATATTGATATGTAATATAAAGATATACTAAATATGATATAATTAAGTAATTTATTTATCTTCCTTAATCTCTCTAAAAAAAAGTTAATTGTTTCATATATTTAGATTACGAATCAGTGAAAGCAATGAACTTGGTCTAATTATATATGTGTGTGTGGCCCAAAATTACTGTTCAGTCCTACACAAGCAATTTGATTCAAGTGAACAACGTGCAATGCAATGACAAATTTGGGTGAAAGAAATAACCAGTACTGTTCACTAGTTAGGAGACTTTTTAGTAGTAATTATATTGTCTATTGTTTAGGTGGGACTCAACAGGTATTTCCCTTATATATATTTATCGACATCAGTCTTTGAAGTATCATACCTGTGAGTTTGCTATGATAACGTTCTTTCCAATTCTAGCATTTTTGTCAATAATGCAGTCTCTGCAGATTAGCAAGAGGAAGTGAGTCAGTAGAGCAACCAGTTCAACTGGCCCGGTCCAGTACGGTTTTTATAATTAGTAATGAAGAATTTGAGTTGCAGTTTCCTACTTGATTTTGGTATTTTCTCCTATTCCTACAGGAACTCTTCCCTTAGCTAATAGTTCTGCTATTTCAGCTTCAGTTTCATAGAAATCAGCCCCAAGCATCACAGTATCCTGCATACAAGTACAAATATTTTACAGCTAAATAACTATGTTTTTTTTTTAATATTTTTAATAGAACAAGAGAGTATTTTGGGATGCATAATTAGTGATATTTGAGAAATGCTATGCCAATTCATGCATTAGGTATTTATCAGTGTTTTGCTAGGAGCAGACCTTCAAGTGAACGTTTGAGTTTATTCTGGATCTAATTCCAACCACACTGTGCTCTATGAAAGAACCAGTCAAGAAGCTGCCATGTGATACGATTGAGTCAACAATCTGCATCCACAATTAAAAAAAACTCAAACTTAAAATCAATATCAAATATTACCTCTGGTTCTTAATATAAGAATTAGTTAGGGGTTGGATTTAGTCACAAGAACATATTTCTATTGATTACAATGGATTTTCATTATAAGGTTAGTTACGATTAAAAAGAGTACTTTAAGGAAATCAACTCATATTAGCTACAAATAACTAATTTGACCAACTTGCCTAATCTACTCAAATTAATTAAATAACTTTTATATTAAGGAAGAGAGGTAATATAAAGTTTATAACGAATCACGCTATTCACAAGTCATGGACTTGTGAAGAGAGAAAAAATAAATGTTGGGCATACAATACTGTATCACAACTTGGATTCTGACCAACTTTAGTTTGCACCAGAAACCTTACAGAGTGTGATACTAACCTTACTATTCTCAATCTTTGTTGGGGGCAAGTTTCTTCTTGATGTATACATTGGTTTTGCTGCATCATAAAAACTAAACCGGGGCGGCTGCAAATCACAAATTTTGAAGTTTTAAGGTGACAGTCATGGAATGATGAACACACTACTTTGAAGTGAAAATTAAGATTGATTTAAAAACATTTACTGCTTATAATTTCATTTTACACGTTTAATTGATTCCATAGCTTCACCTGGACCAAAGCTTGGTAAGTTATAGACACTCACATGCTCAGTTAGGGCCAGATTTGCCTCAAAGAAGGATCTGATGGTTCCTATGTCCTCCCAGTAGTCATTGAAAAGATAAGCCTGCATGCAAATGTTTCACTTCAAATACAAATTTTATAGATCATACATATTCTGCAGAAAAAGAATGAACTTTCTGCTATACAACTACTTGATTCAGACAATCTTATAAGGCTTTGAACTAAATATTGAGTCAGACCTTCATGTAGAATTCTGCGGCAGAGGCGGGAATGATCTCGGATCCAAAGTCATTTGCAGTTGGAAAACGCCATCTGAATGATAAACATTACAGCACTTAGCATTAAGCTATCTCTAGGCCCGACATGCCCAAATATGACCTGGTCAGATAGTTATATCAAAGTAATAGATGGAAATGCCTTACATTAAGCTAAGTAATATAGTATACCTTAATAGGTTTAGAAGTATCTCCTTCTTGAAGACATACACTCCCATGGAAGCAATGTATGGTTTCTCTCGAGCCTCATCCGGGGATAGGCCCAGCACTGTTGTATCTACTTGCTAAAAGAATATGAAGCACCATTGTTAAAATACAAAGTCTGATTTCTGAAACTCACTCCTGATTTGTTTTTCAATATGATAAACTTGAGTATTAATTACCATTGCTTTGAGTTCTTTCCCTTTTGGCTTCTCACTAAATGAAAGTATCTTTCCATTGTTGTCTATCTTCATCAGACCAAAATCTGAGGCACGGCTATCATGAATCCACAGTAGAATTTTAAAATGACAACAATTATTCACTGCATGAACTTGGAATGAGACATCATAGTATGAAATGACATAGCCACTTGAAGATCTATTCACTATATTCCCAATCACAGATCTCTGAGCAGCCCTAACTGTAGTCTTATATATGCTAGTCTCAAGTATGTGAGAGAGAGAGAGATGAACTCAACCATGGTGATCCCAAACATAAAAATGTAAATGTAAGTGATGGATCATGAGAAAAACAGAGATTGTTAGGCCAATTAGGGTTACTTCTCCTAATATGATTTTTTCCTATTTGCAAGCTTAGAACTGTCAGCCCTATTTAAAAATAATTGAGTGCCTTTCATTCGTCGCAACCACTGCTTTTGTAGATCAAGCCACTTTAGAAATCTTTATAATGGAGAATGCAAACATGTGAAGCAAGCAAACTACCTATCATCCATTGGAAGACAAGAGAGAGTGATGTCTGCACCGCTTTGCCGATGACTCTGCAAGTCACAAAGTCATGATTTGTTTTATAAGAGTCAATATTTTGGAAGCACTAACCAAAGTGAAAGACAAGAGAGACAGAGAGCACTCTTTTAAGTGGCCTGAATATGGACTTACTTTAACAAAGTCCATATAGTCCATCCTGTACAGGTGATCCCCAGAAAGAATCACAACATCTTCAATATCCTTACTTCGTGGATCCTACAGAAATCAAAATCATACCCCAAATTATCAAGCTAAACATCCCAACAGCATTTAGGCTGCGTCTTGCCTTTTCAGTTAGTCAGTTAGTTAGTGTGCGTGTGTGTGAAATACCTCAAAGAGCCAATGGAACTGACGCACAGCATCTGCAGTACCCTGAAACCAATTCTTGCCTTCAACTCCGGGAGTTTGAGTAGCTGCAAGAACCTAAAAACATGACAAGCATCTATAAAAGCATAACATGATAGGAAAATGAATGTATCGTAAGCAACAAGAATATACATGAAAAAGGATGACATATACCTCTACGAAGCCATCCGCGAAGGTGAGTCCATTGCCAGAGCTGTAAGCACGGGCAATGTGCCTGTTCAGTGATTGTGAATTGAACTGAGTCAGAATGTACACTTTGTTGATCCCGCTATTAATACAACTGCTCATTGGCACATCAATCAGCCTGTATGAACCTCCAATAGGAACCTATCACGCCACCAAAAACCACAGTAAATGACCATTCATAATCTAATGCGTAAACTAATGAACTCATGAAGTTCTGGTCTATATTATACGGCACCTCCTCATCAAAACCAAGGATAACAGAAACTTCCTAATTTACCTTTATTTAATATCATGAATTAACCAACATAGAGTTGGTTTACTAGTATAAGGCCTTACTTCAAGTTCGAGTCCAATATGAGACATTTGTGTTAGAGGGGGAAGCGAGGAACCAACCGGTAACAAATTATAATATACAAAATAAAAAAAAAAATAGCACGTATCACGTCCAAGAAGCCAAAGAAGTTACAATTAACAAGATTATTTTATCAGGGGCGATGTCTGAAAAATATAATTAAAACCTCACTTGGTGACTTATAATGAGCCATCTATTTCTTTCTTCTTGAAAGAGTCTTATAATAAAGACTATACAGAGACTTACAGCAGGTTTGGCGCGGCGCTTAGTGAGAGGAAAGAGACGAGTGCCAGCTCCTCCCCCAAGTATGACTGCCACAACAGTTCTTGAGTCCTTTATTTCAGCATCCAACTTCCTCAACTGCATTACTCCATTTGCCAATTCATCAAAATCCAACAATTTTGAACATTGTTAGAGATTTTAAGCTCAACTTAGCCACATCATTCATAATCTCTTCGCATAATGAGTAAGATTTTAATGAGGTAAGAGACCCAGGTAGTAAATTTGGTATCTTGCCAAATAAAAATGCAAACTTCGTACAAATAACATACTTGTCAAGCTTGATTAACGTTGTTGAATAAATTTAGCGAGGTAGCTAACCTTGGATTCGGTGGCCACATCAGCTGTTAGAGAAGAGCTTATGTGTGTTCTATTTGAGCATTTATCTCCTTTCTCCTGAAATTGGTTTGGCTTCAGCTTCAGCTTCCGACCCATGTGGTCTCCATTACTAAACTTAAGAAGTCCCCTGTTCATATCAACCAATCTTGTTGCTCCACGTAACTGGGCGGCATATGAGAGAGATAACCGGCCGTCCGCCGAGACAGCCATATTGTCCGGGCACTGTTCTGTCCGACGTGAAGCTGAGACCTGAGACGAGTGGACTGTGCTTACATGGACTGGAGACTATTGGAGGATTGTGCCACGTTATCCAAATTGAATAGCGTCCACCAAAATTATTTATCGCCACACAAATGGGCAATCTGGGGTAGGAAAACGACAATTTAGAGGTGGGTAGTTTGTACACTCGCTTGATATTCTATGGAGCCATTTGGCTTCTTGGAATATGATGAGAATATACTGAGCATTTACTCTAATATCACAGAATATCAGACGGGAAATTTATGGAAAATAAGTACAACTTAACGTTAAGGTGGAGCTAAACTAGAGCATGGGTTTATCAAATTTTGTTCACATCACAACTGAATTCCATTGCATCTCATTAAAAAACTGGTGGCCAAGTACATTGCCTATTGCCTTGAACCGCAGCTCATAAAGCTGGTTGGCTGAAGATGCAAGTCCCCTTTTTGGTTTTGATTAAAAAAGAGAGTTGTTTTGTTTTGGGGTCGTTGTTCAATTATACAAGTCCATTGATGAAGCTCGTGTATTTGATGTGGATCAATATTTTGTGAGATCCATCTCTCATAGTTAATATTCGGAAAGGAGGATGAGAGTTGCGAGCTGAAAGTGTCCAAACCTATATATATATATATATATATGCCCTGCTCAAATTTACATGACATGGTTTAACCCCATATTGTTGGTTGTTGAAGAAATTTTGTTTGGGCATGTTTCTTAAAGACCAAATTGGACTTTGCTAAATTTTCTGATTGCTTCTCGGATTAGTACCTGGTTTATTTTACAAGCCTTTAATTTGTGTTTGAATTTCTGATAGAGAAACAAAATGTTGACTATCTTGGAAGTTGAAGTAGGCCACCAAACCAAGGGCAGAGGTGTCTCTTAGGATACGGATGAGACAGCAGGAAACACCTTCCTGTGTCATGAAAATTTAAATTGGCAAAGAAGCCTCTATGAAACTATGTTGATCATTATGCTGCAATGTCTCTGCCTGCAAGCTCATCAAATTGATTAAGAAAAACTTTAATGTAACAAATGGTTCAGCCAAGCTTACAAAACCAAAGTATGAAAATAACTAAGGTAAGCAACCTAACAAATTAGACAAACATGACATTAATAGTTTGCTCTCATTTTTTTATCTTTTTTTTAAAAAAATAAGATTCAATTTATTTCATCTAAACATTTCCTTAATCTTGTATATGTATTCGGATGCCTGAGAATAAAATATTGAAATGGAATAATTATAAACTAATAAATAATATTTAAATATACTAATAAACTATTGGTTGATGTAGGAAATGTTCTCTCACCCTATTATTCGGTTCAAAGGAGAACACAAACTTGAGTTTTAATTTAATTCTCAAAATAGATGAATCTCAAGTTTAAAATGACTTGAGAGTACTTTTAATTTAATGAAATCATATATTCTAGTAAAAACAAATGAATATATATATATATATATATATATATAAATATGTTTGTATGGTAAACCCACGGTATATATTTGACATCCACATACCTATAAATAAATACTCATCCCTCATCTTCTCCGATGCACATAATCCATCACCATCCGTCTATTTAATTTTTATTTATTTGAAAAAAAACCTTTGATTAAAAAAATATTGGATCCGTTAAAAAAAAAAAAGAAATCACCATTTGATCAAGCCCTAATTTTTCCTGCCAACAAACAAAATTGGATTTTTTTAAGGGCAAATGGGTAAAATTGTTTTGGAAGTATTGCCCTAAGGGTAATTTTGCTCTGAAAGTTTCAGGGGACAATTCTGCCCTGAAAGTTTCTAAAGTGGGACAATTCTGCTCCTAACGTTGGTTGGCTGTTAGTTGATCAAATATGTTGAGCTAACAATCTACAGCTCATCCACTGTATTTTTGTTAAAATGAAAATTTGTACTGGAACTTTTAAAAAAGATAAATTAAATGAAAAATAGACTTATAAAACAAATTTCCAGCTTAAAAAAAACTAGATGGCTTTTAGACTGCTAGTTTAACATGTTTGGTCAACTAACGACCAAAATTAATAGATTTAAAACTTTCAGGTCAAATTTTTACTTTAACAAAAAATAAAATGGTTCCCTGTAAACTGTCATATCAATATATTTAGCCAACTAACGACAGGAATAGAATTGCCCCACTTTAAAAACTTTCAGAGTAAAATTAACCTTAGGAAAATATTTCTAATGTAATTTCGCCCTTTCGCCTTTTTTCAATTATCAATTTTTTGGCCACCGACAAGCATGGGTTGTTACTTGTTAGTGACGAAAAGAAGACAATAAAATAAAATAAACAAACGAGGCATGTGCGTGAGTGTGTCTGAGTCTGAGAGAAGGAACATGGGTGAAACGCTGTCGTCTGATCGTTGGGACGTCGTCCTCGATCCAGTGCCAGCCAGCCTCGCTTCAGCCTAAAGAAAACACGGAACATAGTACCAACCCATTGAGATTTCTTGTTCACAAAGCGCAAGTCAAGTCCTGTGTCAGTCTCTTCTCGACATTCTTACCTTAACGCCATTAACATTTCTCCTTGTCATGGCTTTGGCTAAGTTTTCTCTGCTTTTCTCCTTTTTTCTTCTTTCTTCCACTCTCTTCCTCAGTCATCCTGTTCTCTGCGACGATGGTGAGTTCCCATTCTCTCAATTTCTTTTTCATGTCTTTAATCTGAACAACGACACCCATTTTAGCACTTAAAGTTTCATACTTGATTCTGCTTTGTCATTATATATATATATTCTTTAGTTGAACTTTAGTCTCTGCGAACTAGATCTTATCTGAAGTGATTGATCTGGGGTTGCTGGGTTAGATGATAACAACATAAACCATCAATGAAGAACACGTACACCGTATACATGTAGCATTATATAAGAATCTTCTGCACAATCGATATTCTATCTGGGTATAAAGCTAGATTACAATTATTCCCTAACAGGGTATAGTTTATTTTTATTTTATTGTTGCTGATCTACTAGATTTGTTCATTGATTTGTTGTTGCTTTTATCTGGCATTTGGGGAATGTACTCGATTTTAGGTTGTACAGCATCGAGTTATAGAGAGAGCTAAGATTGGGTTTTGGATGAATAATAATTACACCTTTGATGATTGAACGCTTTTATTTTCCCCCCCTTTTTTCAATGTATTTGGATCTTGGTCTGAAATATCAAGGAACGATTTTTGTTTCAATGGTGATGAGATTAGGCCTTAGGGGATCTATAAAATGGGAACAGAACTCATGCAGGCTGGAATTTTACCACACCAAATGTTGATTTCTCGATGCAATTAAGCTAAACGTAGAAGAAACTTAGGTTTAGATTGATGCAACACATTCTTGTTCAAGGAATGTTTGATGTGTTGACCAATTTGTTAAGAAGCAACATATATAGTCTTGTGTGGAAAAGAAAATCCAATAGACTGCCAGACACAGAAAATCTACTAACAATTTAAGTAGTGGATTTACGGGAAAATAGTTAAAGTAGCCTGGCCCACTTTGATCATGAGTTTGTGACATTTCTGTTCCTTCAAGTCAGAGGAGTGGTATGACATACTTACAGCATAGGACCAACATCGGCGCCGGTGAAAGTGAAGACACATTGATGACTTGTATTGGTTCTAGTCACTCCAATTTGGTGGTTTGCGGTCAATGTGTCTTCACTTTCAACGGGGTTGATGTTGGTCTTATAGTGTAAGTATGTAATACCACTTTTCTGAGTCGAAGAAACAAAATTGTCACAGTCAAGAGGGCCAAGCTACAGATGAGGTAGTAGACTTGGAAGCTCCAATAGTCTCTGCTACTTGAATCACAGTCTCTCTCTTTGTCTATCTGTCTGGCAGTCTATTGCTTCTTCATTTACAGTAAAGGCCCATTCTTTCTGTGAGATCTTTTCTTTTTGAGCAAATTTGCAATTGTTTTTCTCATTCATGGTTTGACTCTTGTTTAATAAGTGTTTTGCTGAGTAAACTATGGGAACTTCACAAGTGTAGCTGCTTGGGTCAGTATCATTCTTTTTTTCCTTTCCTTGTGTTTGAGATTTCCTTAACTATGGGTGGTCATCTACCTGTTGAAAGATAGAATCCTTGCCTTCTCCTTCACATGAGTGTTTTACAATCACCTCGAAACAGAATCTTAATTCCAATACCTAAAATCACTTGTACTAGCTCAAACTAAAACGCTTACTGTCTTTGCTGTTAGATGTTGATGTAACTGTCCTGACCTATACATACTTTGCGGAATATATTGATCCTCTGCTTTAGTCTGGCATGCTTCTTCTTTGAATACATGTTTGCATGTATATGAATAGCATCATAGAGCGGAAGGTAGAAATATACTCCCTTTTGTTCTTGATACAAGAGCTAGATAACTAATTTGAAGATATTAAGAAAAATAGTTAAGTTGGTTATTTGTAATTGATGAGTGTTGTTTTTCTTAAAATGTCCTCGCTAATCATGTGCATTGGGGAACTACTTTGGGGAGAAAATTATAAATTTTGGGGATAAAGTGGATTTAAGTGTTATATATTTAGGACCAAAGTTAACCCCACTCCTATGTTAAGGACTAGAGGTAGCATAAGAATTGTACCATGTACATTTGAAAATTATTATTTCACACAGACATGCATAGTCAATAAAGTTGGTATCATGAGACTGCAATTACTTAATTTTTGCCTGCAGAAGAAGATAAGCTTTATCAGGGAATCAACAAGTACCGAAAGTCCGTAAATTTGACAACGCTAACAAAAAATGACAATGCTGAGTGCCTTGCTGGTGAACTAGCTGACCAGTTTAAGAACCAGCCCTGCACAAACACCACAGGTGCCAACACGGTACCAGGTACTGAGCCTCAGTTGCCAAATTACATGAACCTTTTGGCTAAATGTCACTTGAATGCTTCCATCACAAGGGATGGAGCCGTAATGCCCGCCTGTGTTCCTGGGCTGGATGCGGACCTCGTCCTCACAAATTTCACAAAGTCTCTCTACTCTGAAAATCTCAATGACACAAAATTCATAGGAATTGGTATTGGTTCTGATGATAACTGGATTGTTGTTGTACTGACCGCTAGCAACCCAGAGGGAAGCTATTCGCCAGATATTTCTAATGGTGCTGATATAATTTCCAAGATCGGTTTGATGTACTGTCCAATGCTCTTGCTGCTACTACTTGGCAACATTTTCATGTTGTGAATCTAGAAGACGGCTATTAGCAAGAGAAGGTCTTCCTTTTTTGGTCACAGAAGGAAGGTGAATACAAATTAAACAACGAAGAAGACAATTGCTTTTAGAAGAGATAAAGAAATCCCATAGTAACTTTTGCTTCAATATTGATTGTCAGATCTTATTGGTATTGTCATCAACATTTTTTAGGTTAAAGTTTGGAATTCCAAATGCCATATGAACATGAAGCAATAAATTGTACTTGTGGAAACTTACATGTTTTTCGTTTCCTTGTGTAATTTCCTTTCCTAAGCTTGAGGTTGAGTTTGGTCTTGTAATGCAGTGAGTAGTAAACTATTTTTTCCCTAATAAAAGCTTGAAGTGGGTAAAATTTGAAAAGCAAGCCGTGAGAGTTAGATGTCAAAATCAGAAATTAAAAATATTTCATATTTTTGGGGAACAAAGCAATTAAAAGCGTATCATATGTTGAGATGGCAGCGCCACATGACTAATTTAGAAAGCAGCATCGAAGCAGAATGTTGTAGGATGCAGATATGTTGGTCTCCTTGAAAATTTAGCATCATGCTCTTAATAAAGAATTTGTTGACTTTTTTTAGAGAATTTTAAAAAATTAATTACATTACTTTAAAATATTAAAATTTATCGTTTTTCTTGAAATTATGTTATTTAACTTATAAATTAATATATAATTTGATAAAACACAACATATAATATAATCAAATAACTTATTTTGTTTTTTTAACTTTTCTAAAAAAGAGTCAATTAGACATTATAATTAGAAATTGGATGGAGTACATTACAAGACTTGTGTGGCCCATGACTAAAGCATCATATAAATGTTGGTATTTTTTATGGTGGGCGATCTATAATTACCTCGATAAACACTCTGAGTCTAGAGGCATGCCTTAGTCTTAATGAGCCTTTAAGATCCGACTAATGTAAACTTTCCCA
>JBAGKO010000008.1:8329928-8341040 GCA_037177275.1 Acacia concinna
GTCTAGAGGCATGCCTTAGTCTTAATGAGCCTTTAAGATTCGACTGATGTAAACTTTCCCATATTAAAAAAAGAAAAAAAGAATAGCATATCATTTAATTGTGATGTTAATAGAATATATTACTCCTTTAACCCTTAATATAATTCATACTTAAAGAGTTGATGTTAGTCTTAAATATAAGATTTAGTTTTTATATTTGTCAATGTTTTTTTAATTTACCTGTATTGATACTCCATCAATCATAATCATAGAGGAGGGGAAATGAAGGAATTAAGGGAGATTATTAAGGTATTTTAGAAAATACATATCGTATTAACTAATTTATTTAATTTCATCAAATTACATAGATAAGTCTTCAATTAAAGACATTTCTGAGAAGTAATTGGCAAGCCAAAAATGACTACATTTGCATTTTTGTTGACCCTCCTTCCCACTGTACAAGTTTGATCAAGTGTAATGTTGGCCTTATCTTATCCCCAAAAAAAAAAAAAAAACATCAACAACAACAGAGAGCGCTTTGGGCTTTATTGATAGACGCTAGGAAGGTTCTAGCTAGTGCCTCAAACTCTAAAAGTATATATATAATTATATATACTATTTGGCATAATAGATCATGTTTAAAACACAAGAACAAAAGTGAATGATATGAACCATTGAATTAAAATTTGGAAGCCGAATGCAATTGATTGAAGGCCCCATTAGGCTGCATTATCATCAGGTCAGGTGTCACACTAAAAATACAGAACTTTCTCAGTCCAAAAATGAAGGGAACAACATTATATAAAAAGGAAAGTAGGAAACTAATGAAGGACGGAATATAATATCCGTTTGATTTGCCACATGTCTCCCAAACCCAACACAAATTTAGACCTTTGGACCCATCTTGCCTTGATATTCAATGATACAAGATCAGTGATAAATTCCCCTTAAAGTGGCTTTTCTTCATTTCAGAGCTTATGAAGGCAATCTATTATATATCAGGATTTTCTTGTTTTCTGAATAAATATATTATTTTTGCCGCTGTAAAATAGTAGTATCATGTCAGTTTTAGTTACTGTTGTTACACTGAAGTATTTTTATTAGTTTTCTATTTGAAAAATTAACAATTAGAGTATACTCCCTCCTCTCAGTTAATGTATCATCTAATTGAAGAGTTGATTTTGACCCTAAATGTAAAACTCATTTATCAAATTTGTCAATATTTTCCTAATATACTCCCATTAATGCTTCCTCAACAATAATTAAGTAAGAAAGAGATGGAGAAAAAAATAAGGAAGATGATTAGGGTATTTTATAAAAAAACATGTCATGTCAATAGGAGTTTGGGTCTAATAAAACAAGTTAATCCCTTACAATGTGGTGAATTAAGGTTTGAATTACTATTGGAAGATGTGTCCAAATTAAAAAAAAATAAATTTAACTAACTTTCTTAATCGAACAATTAAATAAACAAGTCTTCCAGGCGTAACTTTTAACGTTGTTCTTCAGCTGGGTCAAAAAATTACCCAAAAAAAAAATCTAACTTGTTTTTTTTCAGATTTCACATGGTGATCATGATAATAATGGGCTGCTGCTTGCTTCATCCAAGTCTAAAATTTCTAGAGGAGCCCATAAAAACAGTGTTTGTCTGTTTGATGGAAAAGGGAAGGAGAGGATGAATATGAATACACACAGAATCATAAGAAAGGACCAAAGTGAACATGAAAAGATGTTTTTATTTTCTGTGGTGGGTAGAGTTATCAACTTGGAATAGCTCTCTCTCTCTCCATATATATATATATATATATATATTTGTTTGTTTGTTTCTCAGTAATTAGAGATCGAGAAGCTGTTGATGACGTGAAAGACCTAGATTCTGGAAAGGCATGATGAAAAAGATGCATGCAAATATCACCTCACACAGAGCAATATCAAAATGAAACGATATGAAAAAGATCTCACTTTCTTCTTTGGGAGACCACAAGAATCCAAAAGCATAGTGGTCAATCCCAAAAAGCTTCCCTTATATACCCCACCTCTTCCATGGTTAATTTCACTTTCACCACCATCAGTAATATATATATATATATATATATATATATATATAAAAGGGATGGAGAAAAAAACAAAAAAAACGATGAGATTCACCTTATATGTGAGCCGTACATAATACTACAGAGACATTTACCTTATAAAGCATATAGTTCAATCCCAAAATATTAGTTCAGGTAAAAAAAAAAAAATCCCAAAATATTAGTCTACTACAAGGGAGATTATTAGTTTTTTTATAATAGCTCGGGGAGGAAAAAGTGATAAAAGCGATTTTAGAGAATAAACCATGAGCAGAATAATCATGTGAAATTTTTTTTTAATAAAATGATAGTAGTTGAATAAATGTTACCATAATAGGTTTTTTATGATCAAATGATTAAAAAAAGATGTTAACTTTTATGATAAGCATAGAGAAAAAGGAAAGAAAAGAATAAAAAAAAACAAAAAACAAAAAAAAAGATAACTTTTTCAAAACCATGGTTTTATCTCTAAAATTGATTCTCAAAAAACATTTGAGTGTATAGGTAGATACAAGCAAAAACCATAGTTTTCTAAACAAAATAGTGATTCTCGATGTTTATCCAAACACACATCACCACGCTTTACCTGTCAGATTCCCAATGTGACTTATAACATATATTAATGTCCAGGCATTTCACAAGTGTAACAGTCACCTCCTCATCATATATGTCTTTTGTACCTTCAAAACATATTAAGATAAGTTTGGATTAGCTTTGTTAGAATTGTCTATGAGCAGAATAATTTATAGATAATAACTTCCAAGCATAATAATTTATAGATACTAACTTTTAAGCATAATAGTTTATGTGAAAAAATAATTTTGATAAAACAATAGTGTTTAAATAAATATTGTCATAATAGTTTTTTTATGGTTAATTAAATGACAAAAAAGGATTTTAACTTTTGTGATAATTGCATAAATTTAAAAAGAAAGAGAATAAGAGAGAAAAATGAAAAATAAAAGAGGAAAAAGAGAAAATAAGATCATGAATACACATACATCAAAGTTAAAGAAAATTGGTTGTAGATTGTTTCAACTTAATTAATGGTCTCATGCTTAAGTTCTAAGTATATAGTTACGTTAGTTACTTGGGAGTAATGAAGTTACATTCTCATAAACTGAACCAATAGACTTCTAGTGGCCTCAGATACCAATGGATTAATTAAAAAAAAAAAAGATTAGAGAAAAGACAAAATTAGTACACTAGGCACGAGTAAAAAGCAAAGGGCCAAGCTGCAAAACCCTCCCCCCCTTCCCCCCCCCCCCCCCTCCTTTAAGATGGTTAACATTGGACTTCGACTAAATATTAAATAGAATTCAAGTAGTCATTACCTTCTTATAGGGATATGATTAAGGGAGATGAATAGAATGTTAAAAAGAAAATATGTTATAGTATTAATTAACTTAACTAACTTTTTGAATTTAATCAGATTCTCTAAATAGGCCTTATGTTGAACATAGGAATGAGTTTTATATTGACACAGACAAGCCATGGGGATAAATACATATGATAATGCACCCTCAGACTGATCAGTAGAAGCTCAATGCTTATCCATTTGGGTAGTGAAGGACAGAGGGGGGACTCTTGAATCTTTTCTTTTTGGGCACTTTGGAAGAACAACAACAATACTTTAAAAGTAGCTTTATATATATATATATATATATATATATATATTATTTGCTTGCGTTTTAAACATGGTGGAGATCATACAAAACCATACTGCCCAATAGTTTAAGGGCACTTGGGTTCTTTTACTTTAGAATGTGATGAGTGAATTATGATCACCATAAGGATATAACGACGAAGAAGCGAATAGTATGAATGAATGAATCAGTTGACTTGTCCATTTTTGTCCCAAAGCTAAGTGTCGTTGGTGATGGGCTCTCTACTGTAAAGATCTTATAATTCAATTAATTAAGCAAAATCATGGAATTGTTATTGCTTTTAAACAAAGCTTATGTCCCTTTTGCTGATGACGCCATGTGGCAGCTAAACAACCATGACTTTAAATTTTTGTATAGCATAGTTAAAATAAAAAAGTTTCATTCATACAAACCCCATATTCAGTACTTTTTTTTTTTTTTGGATCATACCACCAATTCTTTGAGCATCCATTTTGTCTGGACAAGACTTTGCAACTAGAATTTAATGTATCTCTCCAAGAGTCTTTTTTTAATAAGGTTGGATTCAGACTTAGTTCATCCGTTTTGTAGTCTAATTGGTTCACCATTAGATCAAGTACCCTAAGTTATTATCACACCCACAAATAGATATATGTATTTGTATATTTATATTTGAAAAAATGTCATGTGAACAACTGAGTAAAGAAATATAACGATAAAGTTACGAAACAGTTACATTATACTTTTGCGTGTATCCATAAAACACACACACACACATCATATTATTGGTTATATTGAGTTGTCCACTTCAAACATAAAATTAAGTGAATCCCTCCAACCCAATCTATGAAACGAACTTGTCATTATTATGATATATTTAATTATGGGTTATTATGAAAGAATCAAGTTTAGTTTTAAAGTTTTGAACCAAGTTGCTTAGGTAAAAGTGTTTCTTTTCCATCACCCTTTCATAATTTGGGTGACAAGTAGCTGTTATTTCACTAATTGCCTTTGCCTTCACTTTGTGAAAGCGAAAGCCTTTGCCACTAATTAATCCAATTCTTAACTAACAAGAAAACCAGTTTCTATCCTTTTTGTCCCAAGAACCAATGTCCATTTTGCAAATTATGTGACGTAGATATAGCTATACTTTTTAATTTAATATTTTTATTACATACTTCAATTTAAATGAAACCCACTTAAATGGGGAAAATTTTGAAATATGGTGATTAAGTTTGGTAATATAGTAGTGACTTTTACCAAAATTGACGACTAAAAATGTAGGTAATAATTCCTTAATCAAAAAATTATAAGAATCTTATCTTAAATTGACTACACAACGCGTCTCTATAGACTGAAACTATATGTGTTGGCATATAAGTAATAATTAAGGTGGATTCTTGTTTCTTGATTAAACAACAAGTGGTTTAAAATAATATTCCCAATATTTGTATATAGAAGAAATTTAATTAGTTGGGATGGGTTTATCATTTGCCCTAATGAAGAAGATTATTTTATCGATGCGTTTATTCTTGAAAAACTGTTGTTATTTTATTAGATATATACTACCCCCAATCCATAATTTGAGATCTAATTTTAACAACAAATTATATACATATGACAAACTATAACTTATATTAAAGAAGGAGGTAGTAACCTTTTATGTTCTCAAATATGTTATATGAATTTTTATTATTATTATGATCATATGATGAATATAGGGAAATCTAATTTTATTCTATATGAAGTAAATTCTTAAGTACTTCCAAGCTCACAGCCACACGTATAGTGGTGACTTGCTTTTACACATGGCCAAGCGTTATTGTTCATTTTTTGGCATTATGGATTAGATCAAATCCATAGAATATGTGGATTGCAAAGAGTGGGTACTTATTTTCTGTGGGGGAAAAAAGGATGGAAAATAATTTCATCGATGTAATGTAACATAACATATCACCATTCTGATATCTGACCCACATTTTGTTAATTATTATCTTTAAATAAATCTCACCCACAGTGTACGTTATATCAATAAGCTTTTAATAGTTCTTTTACTTTCAATCAATGTCGACTGAACACACAACAATTTTAGAAAGCTGGGAAATATGTAACATCGATGAAAAGCTTATTACCATTCGTGGGAATTTTTCATGGTTGTGGTGGTGTTGTAATCAACCCAATAAATGAGTTACGTTTTATCAAAGTAAAATGGTTTTTATTACCCAAAAAATTAAAAGTGAGTTTGGATTGGAGTATAATGTCATTTTCATAATCGTTGTATTTACATATAATTTCTTAGATACAATCGAATGTTTTCTATTAACTTTATATACTAAAACAATAAATTCCTCGGGCAAAATTATTCATGTGAAAAGAATGCAAAGTTTCATTGAGAAAAGCTCTTCTAATAAAATTTTTTTCTACCTTGACAACCCTATAGGATATAATGAACTAGCTTTTTTTCCCCCTTCAGAATGAACTAGTTGAACTGTTGAAGGTACGCCATATGAACTGGTTGAGGGATTTTCTTTGGTGCTAAATATAAGATTTAAATCAACTTTGTCTCGCAAATTTTTGTAGTCATTTTCCCAAACATTTACATTCATACTAAAGGAGAATTTCATCAGTGAGGATAGTTTCAAAAACAAATTATTAAATGAGGTATTTAAGAAAAAATGCGGCATATTTATTAACAAAAACTAACTTAACCAATTTCTTTAAAATTAGTTATCTAACTCCTATATTTAAAATTAAAGTGAGATAATGCAATAAAGATGCGATAAAGTTAACATCTACAATTAATGACTTGGCATGAGCTCTTGTAAACTCATTTAAGGTGAATATCTTATCCCTAACTATTACTCTCTCCATTTCAAATAATAAAAGACATTTAACTAAATCTTTTAGTTTAAAGTGAAGGTTAAGAGCAATAAGTATATTGGGATTTTTGCTCATTTTTACTAAAATACTCTTATTAATAAGGAGATATAGAATAAGAGAGAGAATACCCTTATTAAAGTCCATTACTCTCTCCTCCTACCCCCTCTTATCTCCTAGAGAATGATAATTTTTATAATCGACACAATTATTAATATATTGGTATTAAATAAGGGCAAAACTGAAAAAAAAAAAAAAAAAAAAAGGATCTAAAGACAAGCCATTCTTAAAATATTTCTTATATTTAAAGATTGAGAAATGGTTGTAATAGTCTCTTATAATTTAAGACGGAGGGAGTATAACTTATAAGGAACCCTCTAAAAAGATTATTTAGTTCTTAATATAAATAACTTATTAGAGAGTCAATAATATATAGTATTTGTCAATTTTAACTTGTAAAAAATGCTTAAAGTTGGTCTTATTTTTCTCTCCTTTAAAACCTCATTAATAGGAGTACGGTTGAAAATTTTTATTGATTCAACACAGATTTAATGAGTCCATTATCTTTTTTTTATTATTGGTGTGAATTAGTAGAAAGTGTTCCGTAATAAGAAGTTAAGAACTAGAGGAAATATTCACCAAACTATCCGCTTATAAGCTCTATTAAAGTAGGATAGGATGATTAATTACTTGACCATACGTAAAGACATTGATTATACATATGGACACCACTATTATGCAACACGTACGCCGTCTTTAACGTGTAGAGATCCATTGATCTTTGATTAATTTGACATACTTTTGTTTTTATTTCGCACAATTTTTATTGAATCCTTGTTCTTAATTAAAACAAAAAAAAAATCTCATCGAAATGAGTATGAAAATATTCGTTATTATGGTAAAATGAAGTTTCCATGGACGAGTAATTAGTATTGTTGACGTGAAGATTATGAATTTATGCACCAATGAAATATTCTCAAATAAATTTCTGTGAGAAACATTAATGGGTTAAGTGGAAGTTTCAAAAATATAACAATTTTGCCATTGCGATTGTTATCTCAATTAATTTTGATTATTAGTTAGTCAAATATGATGAACTAGCAGTTTACATTGTTGTCATTGTTCCTGAAAGCAAGTGTTTGAAAGCAGGTGTAAAACAAGGTGAGCAAACTAGCAAAACAGTAACAATGATACAACAAAGCAACAACAGTATAGAAACAGACATAGGCAATGCTTGCGCAGGGGGCATTGATGGATTTTAACTATGCTTGCCTATTGGAGGGCCAATGTTGTGGGTGCGAACCCACCTCTCCCCTTAGGCCCTTTACAAACCCATCACCACAAGAAGCATTATATGCTCTTGTTCTCCCTTTCTCCCAAGTAATGTGGGACTATTTTGTTATCTTTGACACACACACATGTTTCAACATACGTGTCACCATTCTTTTTATTAACGTGCAAATTTGCCTTGAAAATTTTAAATCTAACTTTAAAAAAAAAATCAAATAGATGACATATGTACTTATAGATAGAGTAAAAGTGCCCCTTTGTGTGAACTTTTTGGACAAACTTACCCCTTAACCCAACATTAATTAAAATAATAACATTGATCTATATAGTGTAAATTTTAACAAATATTGATTACATAATTGTGAAATTATAGAAGCAAGAATTATTTTTGTTATCATAAGAAACTTTTTTTTTAGACAAAGAATCATAAGAAACGTTTGAATGTGTCAGTTAAATTATTTTTTCGGTGACATGTCAGGACAAAACTGAAGTTGCCATTTGCGTGCGTCTGTGTGTGTGTAAGATCCAAGGGGACGTGTTAGCATATGGAAGAGTAGCCTTCAGCTTCAAATCAGAAATGGACAAAGAATTTTAATTTGAAGCGTCAAAAGCAGATAATAATTAAAGATAAGAATTTAGTGTACCATCAATAATTAGCTCATTCGTTCACGTTATTCAAATACATACATATATATATATATATATATATAAATCACAGATAATTATATAAAACAAATATATGCACACACACGTATCTTAATTTATTGTCGGATGGATTTGGCGAATCCACGAAGCAAAAGACAACACCACCATCTAAACATAGATATATGTGAGCGTGCATGCGTGCAAATTAAATTTAGCTGAGAAAAAGGAAAGCAAGAAAAGGAAATTTGTGTAGCAGTTAGAATCAAAGTCCAAGTTGATGGAAAAACAGCACACAGAGAGAGAGTAATCAAATATATATATATATATATATCTCCAATTTGGTCCATTCACATTTGAGCATGTCTCACACTGTCTCCAACATATGTGGATCTTTTTCTCCATAACGTTATCATTGCCTGGTTGAAACTTTTCCTTTTTTGACCCTCATCCTCAGATTTTTGCATTATATAGCAACCTTGTCGGCTATGTTTGTTTGTTTGTGTGACAGTTATTGGTGATCTGGTACTCTACTCGGCGATTTGCGCATGAGAAGAGTACGAAAAGGGACCAACATTATTAACCAACTTTATAAATTACCAAGCTTTTATTTGAGATGGTAATCAGTTTCACCTAGTAAAAAGAGAAACAGAAACATGAGTAGTTCAAGTCTCAAGAAATTACGCAATAGTTAGAAGAGGTTAAATTAAACCTTTGAGCTTTTAAGCCTAAAAGAAAGGAAAAAACATTAATCAAATCAATTAACCAAAGCCATATAGATAGACAAGTGGGAATTAATTCGTACTGCAATTTTTCACTGCCATAATTAAGTTGAAGAAGGGAGAAAATTAATAAACAGATGGATTGTGGTTTTTGATTTTGTTTCAGATTGGTGGATCTGCTGGTCTCCCATGTTGGCACGGCTTGCAGATACGAATCCATTATTAGGGTCTCTTACTGTTTTAACTATTTTCTTGAAAGCAACAAACAGGGGATAGCTCTCTCAAAGATTACAAGGTTAAAGTATAATGAACCTTCCAACATTTCTAGAGAAGAGAAATTTTAGTTATAACGGTTTTTTTTTTGCACTATTACAGTCCAGCGTTATTTATTTAGAGTAATTCATGTCCTCACTAATAAATCTATTAAGTTGACTGTTAAATTTACTATTAAGTGAGGTGTGTTGACCAATGATAAGGGCATATGGCTGATGAGTTGGATTAAATAATATGTTGAATTAGTGCACTTGTTTTTGACACTCGACAGATTGGGTTTTGTTTTTTTTTTAAAAAAATGTAACTCAATTTTCAATCAAATGGAATGCCACATCATATTATTTAATCCACCTCATCACCACATGGCCTTATCATTAGTCAACATACTTCACTTAACAGTCGAATTAACAAATTTGTTAGTGACGATATGAATTATTTTAAATAAATAACGTTGGGACTAAAATTGGACAAAAAAATGTTAGGACTAAAATTGATTTTCTCTAAAAACATTGAGGGTAATTTAAACCCAAAGATTACACACACACACTTTGTTCCTATCAAGTAGAATTTAGTGAAAGAATTAGATGTGCCCAGCGTTATCCCCATAAGGGAAGGGGCTATTTTCTAAAGGTAAGTTGGAAAATCCATCAACAGCAGACATAAAAAGTGAGTTGTGAAATCATATACTACTTTCTCTGGTTTTTTTTTTATGAAAAACTTTTTTTTCTTTTATATTTGATTCCTAATATAAAAAATTTTATTTTCTTATTTTAAAATTTAAATTACGTTTTTTTTTCTACCATATTAAATATATACCTTTATAATAACTGTCCTCCACTCACTACTAATTTCTCTCATATAATCATTTCCTACTCATTCATTCTTATATTTTTCACTTCTTTTCTCTTATATATTTTATATTCATTCTCTCTCACATTCCTTTTCATAAACATGAGCACATTTGAAAAAGATATGACATTTTGGACATAATCATTGTTTTAAACTAATCTTAATCATGGTTCAATTTTCATAATTAGAAAGAAAATTGTTTATAAAAAGGATTGGAGGGAGTACATACAAAGATAGGAAAAGATTATTCATATTATATCCTATAAGAAGTAGTAACTTTGAAATATATTTGTGTTTATATATATATATATATATTGTGGCCGATGCACTTTTTGGGGGAAGGAGAAAATCGATGAACAGATGCAGTTTAAAAATGACCTCACAAAATGCATATTTGACGTAATCGTCAACCATATCTTTGTTCAAATTAGTCATTGTATCGTTTCCCATAGACTCAAACAAAACACTGTACTAATAAAATACAACAAATAATTGAAGTTTTTTTTTTTGCCAACAACAAATCATTTAAGTGCACTTATATAAAGCGATCAATGCATTGTCATGGTAGAAAAATTTGATAATACCAAATACTAACGTTAGGAGATGCATGGTTTAGTTTTCTTTTAGATAGTATTGTTTTTATTTTAAAAAAGTAATTTTAAGCCTTTTCTACACTCACACACACAGACACACACTCTCCGTATATATTAATAATTGGAAAATTTACAATGAGGTCCCAAATAAAGGATTTTATATCAGTTAGGTCCCATGAAATCGCGTATT
>JBAGKO010000008.1:8344861-8365021 GCA_037177275.1 Acacia concinna
GTATGACTCATAAGTTTTATTCCCCTGTAGTTTGCACAATTTTGAATATCCCCTTTACTTTTATATATAGGGATCAAAGAGAGAAAATTTTTATACAAAGATATAAGTTTATCCTTCATTTATTATTATATTAACTTTATTATCACGTGATATAATGTATATTAAATAAGGATAAAGTTAAAAATTGATTGAATTCTATGAAAGAGTTAATAAAAAATTTAAGATTCTTTTTAGTCTATGTAAAAAATATTAAATGTGCTTATATATAATTTTAGAAGAGTAGCTAATAAAATTATTTAAGGGATAGATATATAATAAAGGAAGGAGGAGGTACAAAAAGAGAGGAATTGAAAGTTGTATGGAGAAATCCTAAAACAAGGAAGAAAGTAAAAAAAAATAAAAAAAATTAGGAAATAGCAACAGGGAGAGGCTCTCCCCAATTATTATTATACAAATCATTATTTTCATGTTGCCTTCCTTCTTTGCACCTTCTTGGCCTCTCATATTCTTTCCTTCTCATTTCTTCAACCTCATCATCCTCTGTTTCTTCTTCTTCTTCTTCTTCTTCTGATTCTTCCACTTGTTTCCTTCGTTCGCTCTCTACGCTGTCACTCTCGCATTCCTCGTCAACCCCTTCGCTATCATCATCATCGTTGTTTGCTTCTGTGTCTTCCGGGTCAAAGTTTTCGTCATTCTTTTTCCGAAAACAAAGGCGAAGGCGGCCATGGCTTCTCTCTGCTTGAAAACATGAAGGCCTTGGTGGGACCCTGATTGCCTCCACCACTAGGCTCCCATCTTCGCGGTAGCTTCGTCTTACTCTCAGAGATTCAGATCCTCTCATGGTCGTCAGAGGAGGAGGAAAATTCTTGGTTCTTGTTTTCTTTATTCCTCCCAAACAAACCTCACGTGGCCTAGCTTCTTGCTGCTCCCCTGTCGGCCAAGAACAGGGCAAATCCATGTCCTCGTGCCCATTATTCTCAACAATGTCACTCCCCGTTTCATTCCCCAAATTCTCAGTACATACCTCAAGACTCTTCTGACTCATCTTTGAAGATCGCTTCGCCTGAGGATGAACGTAGGCACTTTCGTTCTCTGTCGATGAATCCTTAGAGACGTGTGAGACATTGGAAAGAGCTTGAAGAAAGCTCCATCCTGTGTTTGTGTTATCTTTGTTGCTTTGCCTGTCCTGGGATTTGGTATTTGATGAATCCCATAGACTAGTTTTGAAGGGTAAATCGATGGGATTCTGTTGAGGTTTTGGGGTGAAAGGAAAACTGAGAGTGAGTGCTCTCGATTCGACTAGCTGAGACTCGAGACATGACTGCAAGCCGTGGCACACCATTGCAGCCATGTGGATAGAAACAGAGTGCTCTGTTTTTAAATCTGAGAACAGAGCGATCTGAGTTATGTGAAGAGGAAGAAGAAGAAGAAGGGTTCGACGGACAAAGATGGAGAAGAAGTGCCTGGATTTGATATGAATCTTAGAGGAAGAGCGAGAAATAAGAGAGATTTGGGAAGGGAGGGAAGGAATTGGCATGGGAGGTAAGTGGGGGAGTGGTACTGAATTTATAGTACTCAAAAGTGATGAAGACTGTGTAAAATGTTTTAATATCAAAAAGGTTATCCTATCAAATAAGAGATCTAAAAATATCATTAAAAAAACATTATTAAAAAAAAGAGATATACAAACAAATATATCATTAAAAAGAATTATAAAAGAGATATAAAATACAAATAAATTTAAAATGAATAAGTTTCTTGTCTATTCTCTTTTTTCTTTTCTCATTTTGCAGGCGCAACTAGATTTGGAAAGCGGAAGCCATCAATTACATTTAATTTCTAGTAAAAAATATTACATCCAATTTAGATGGTGAAGATGAAATTGTCAAAATTTTTTAAATTTTAAATAAAATAAAAAATTATTTTTAATTAAAATATAAATGTAAAATAAAATACAAAATGATGTAACCCTATAGGGCAATTCTGTCACTTTACCTAAGATTAGTTAAGAGTAATATCAATTTGTAATTTCTCAATTTTCAAGACAAGTTCTTATTAGGTACACTTCATATTGGTATTAGGGTCTAGTCACAATGTTTTACTCCCTATGCTTTCAATTCCTTATCGCTTATTTTAGGGCATGTTGATGGTCTAATGAGTCCATATCATTTGTTATCGATATTCATGTTTGTAAATAAGTGGAAAAAAAACAGAAATGGTCTAGGAAAAAAGTTAAAAATTTTGACTTTGATTAAAAAAAGAAAAAGAAAAAAAAATGTTAATTGAAAATGAGAGCTTCAGTTATTCTTTCCTGGTAGGTTATTTCACTTTTAGAGATGCAGCAACGATCTATGGTCTAATCAACAAGTATCGGAAATCTCTAAAGACCTGCAAGAGTTGAGGACAACCTTTTTTATGCCTGGAGGGCAATTCAATCAATTTGCCTAAATTTAAAGAAAATGGTCTGGGGTAAAAAAAGAAATAGCAAAAAAAGTTAAAAATTTTGACTTTAGTTTAAAAAAACACAATGAAACATTAATTGAAAATGAGAGCTTCAATTATTATTTTTGATAAGGTTACTTCACATTTAGAGATGTAACAGCGATCTATGGTCTGATAAATAAGTATCAAAAGCTGTATGGGATATGTCATCAATCTGCATATGTTGATGACACCTCCAGAGAATATCATTTATTTATTGGAGAGGGATTTTGATCATCTATCTCAGAATGTTGTTCTAGATCATTAGTATTTAAGTGGTATAGCCTACTGCTATATATATAAAAAAAATCTTTGAAAAACTATATGGGTTGATGATAACCTTTGTTAAGCCTGGAGGGCAATTCAACCACTTTGCCTGAATTTAAAGAAAATGGTCTAGGGGAAAACAAAAAGAAATGGCAAAAAAAAGTGAAATTTTTTTACTTTGATAAAAAAACAAAGGAAAAAAACGTTAATTGAAAATGAGAGCTTCAATTATATTTTTCTTGTAAGGTTATTTCACTTTTAAAGATGCAAGAACGATCTATGGTCTAATTAATAAGTGTCAGAAATCTCTCAAGACCTACAAGAGTTGATGATAACCTTTTTTAAACGTGGAGGACGGTCAATGCAATCACTTTGTCTGAATTTAATTGAGAAGTGGTTGCTTAAAGACAAATTGAACTATAGTAAGTTTATTTTGTTTAAGTCATCGTTTTTTTTAAAATTTATTTTGTAATTTTCATATTATAGAAAATTAAAATTTTAAATATAAAAATAAACTTGAGAAAATTACATTGATGTCCCAAGTAAGGGAATATACGTTAAAGAGGTTTCAAGATAAGAAAATACTACTGTTAAGTCCCTAAGATAAGAAATTTATTACTGTAAAGTCTCCATTATGAACTCCGAAGTTGTTAATGGCGCCCCTGAGGTTGTTAATAACAAACCAGCTGGGTTGTTATTAACAACTCTAGGGGCGCCATTAACAACTCTAGAACCTGACAGTAATTAATTTTTATTTCAGGACCTCAATATAATTTTCCCAATAAATTTGAATTAGAAAATGACGATTAAAAAATTAACAGCAATTAAGTGTAGACATTTAAAAATGTAACTACGTAAGAGAAGGCGCCTTAATTAAATCAAAAATAATTTAAAGAGACTTTAATTTCATTCACCCAAATAATCCATGGATACTAACTTTACTCAAAATTCATAGCTCTCCTATTCTTTTCTAAAAGTAAGGGACCAAAAGGCAAGAGCACCCATGGATTCTCTCAAATATTGTTGATAATGACTGCTTATCTTTGATTTTATGTTCAAATTAAAAATATGAATATCTTCTTCCTTATTTGGCTCTCACTGATCAAAGACTCAATTAGTTTAATTTTTAGAAAGTCAAATTTGGTCTTGAATAATTTCAAAAAACCATGTTTATAAGTATAAATGCTCTCATGAGTAATCAGTACAGAAAGTATCTTTTAAACGGCACTAATAATGATGAACAAATGTAAACAATTCTATCAATATTTATAAAAATGTCGCCAGCCAAACTTTCAAACGGTCTTCCCCTTGACTAATCTAGAAAAGTTGGTCTAAATCTCCTCTTTTTTGCAAGTGAATTTGCTTAAAAAAAATGCTCCCTTTGATTTTTAATTAATATAGGTCATATTTGAGGAATTAATCTTAGTTCTAAACATAAGACATAAAATTTATATTTATCAATCTTTTCCTAATTTAACCTTGTTGATATTCACTCAATAACAATAATTAAGAAATAGTAAAGTAGATGAAATTGAAGAAGATGACTATGATGTTTTAGAAAATAAATATTATATTAACTAACTTAACTAATATAATTCAATTCAAAAAATATATCTTACATTAATAACCTGAATGAGTAAGCATCAAATTTTTTTCTCCCAACTTAATTGTGTGTAATCATCCTTAGGGGGCGAAGCTGTCCACCATATCCACAAATCACTTGTGAGTAAGAAAGTCATATGTTATATAAATTTAACATGGAAATATAGAAGCTCGTTGATTTTGTTGTTGCATTCAATGATTAAAGAAATAACATGGAAACTCAATTTTTGCCCACCACTGTAGGTATATAACTGAGCTTTGATAAAAGAAACAAATATTATAACTGATTTTTATAAACTCCATGCAAAACACCAAAGTCGTACATATAATTTATAAAACAAGGAGAGTCAAATATCAGGCTGACTGCTTTGGTATTTGAACAAAGAAGGAATTAAAGAGAGCATCCTCACCCACAGCCTTTGAAAAAGAATCAAACATATATCAAAACACAGAACACAATTATAGAGTAATATTTTGGATTGTTTATGCTACCAAAATGATGACTGGAATATCATGGGGCAACCAAAAAATCAGACAAAAAAATAGAAAGAAAGAAAGAAGAAAAGGTAAACCCTTGATTAATTACTCTCGTATTTCGATCCAGGAATATTAATTATTATGAATTTTAAAATGGGTTGTTTGGTGAATGTTGGAAGGAGAATTGTTGTTACATGCATTAATAATGATTATGTTTGGAAAAATCTCGAGCTATAGAATAATAACAGAATCCCATGACTTTAATTTGTTTCCTATGCCTATAATGTCATTTCTGTCTTACAATCATGAATCCTGGAAATGAATGCAATTATAGTAGTTTTTGAAAATGTTGACTTGTTATGAATTTGAATAAACTTTAGGAAAAATTGGTATAAAGAACCAAAATATATTGGGCATTCCCTCGATTCGATCCTATGGTCCTTAGTATAAGTTATTTTTCATTTTTGATGTATTGTTTAATGAGTTATTTCATTAATGCTCTCCCAAGCATATTCTAATATAATATAAACATATTTTACAAAATTGTTTTATTGGGGTAAACATGGAAAGTGATACAATAAAAACTATAGTTAGTTAAAAGAAATTTATACATAGAATGGAGTACCTATTAAACTTTGTCATAATATTTTTTAAAATTTTTATTTTAATCAACGATTTGTTTGGAAATTAATATTTAGTTTTTGTGTTATTGAACATATAAATTTAGTACTTATTATACTCCCCCAACTTTTTTCTTTGGGTGTTGGTTCTTAATATGAGCAACTTTATTTTTGTGTTTCAAAATTTTAACTAACTTTTTATTTTTTCATTCCCTAGTAAATACATAAGCTTTATATTAATTTATCACCCACTCACTATTAATTATATTTTATTTAATCATTTATTACTCATTGTCTCTCATATTTTCTACCCATTCTTTCTCATATAGTTTTTATTCAATCACTATGATACTCTTTTCATAAATAAGGGCATATTTGATAAATGAATGACATTTTTGACACATTTATTATTTTTAACTAATTTTAACGGCTAGTTCGTTTTAGGCATTCAATATACAAATTGTTTATAAAAAGGATTGGAGGGAATGTATAATAGAGATACAAATATTTTGGTGAAAATCAATAATTAAAGCTTAGTGATTTGTAGATTTAGGTTAAAGTGTGTATACTGGATATTGATTTCAAATTATGAGAGCATACTCTCATTTTTTTAAGCAAAAAAACATGGTACTTAAATATTCCATATTCTAATAAAATAAGAGATGAATTACACCACCCGACCCCTTCCAAAAATTATGTATAAAAAAGAGATGAATTACACCCTTTTATAGTTGTACGGACGGTTCAAAAAGGCATGTTCAAAAGCCAATTGAAAAGGAAACAAGTGATTCTCCACTAATTCATGTTTACCTGTGCCGGCTAGAATTAACACTTTTTGAATCCTAAAATGTGTTTACCCCAAGAAAATTTGTCTCTACTCTGTCTCTGAAATTAGCTTCCTTATTCTCATATTCAAATAAAGTGATAAAAAGAAAATGTAATCATATACTCCTCTAATCCTATATGTAGCGTAAAGATAGAAGAAATTTTTTTGTCTTATTTATAAAGTACCTCATTAAAGTTTTGATGTGAATGTACAATTTTATCATTTACTTATTATTTTATTGACTTTGTTTTCTTTTGGTATTATGTATATTAAATGAGGGTAGAGTTGAAAAATTGTTGAATTATATGGTAGAGTTAATGAGATTTAAAGTTTTCCTTGGTCTGTGTACTCCTCTTGTCCTATATATAAAGCACTTACAACATTTTTTTTTGATATAGACCAAGGAAAATCTTAAATCTTATTAATTTTACCATAGAATTTTTAACAATTTTTCAACTCTACCCTTATTTAATATACATAATACCAAAAGAAAATAAAGTCGACACAATCATAAGTGAAGGGTAAAATTGTATATGCACATCGAAACTTTAATGAGATGCCTTATAAATAGGAGCAAAAAATTTCTTCTTTTTTTACCCAATATATAGAACCAGAGGAGTATTTGAACTAAGTATGTGAGAATTAGCTTATGCTGGTCAGTCAAACTAGCAAATTAATGAACCAATTTTTTGAGTGACTCACACAAGAGTTCAGATGAGACACTGTAATTAAATTTTACATTTTTTTTCTCCACGTGTGGAGTCTAAAACAACTTTATTTTCATTATTTTGTTAAAAAAATAGCAGCATATATCAAATATGTGCTTTAGTAACTATATTTTGTTAGATTATATATGTGGGCTTATACATAACTGTTTTATGTAATTATACATTAATGCCTTTTTATTTAAATATTAGTTTGTAGCGGAATACTTTAATTTATCTAATGGGATCATATAAGCCTTGTTTTTTTTAAAAAAAGGGGTCATCAAAACTTTTCTGTTGTTGTGTATTATTTTAATCATGATTAAATTACTTAAGTTCAATCACAGTTAAAGCATCGACATTTGAATCACTAACTCAACTGATTTAATATGGGTTATATATTCCAGCAGATTGAGCCATACAGAATTTCTACATCTCATAATATTTCTATTGATCTGTTTCCTCTCTATTATATACATATACATATATATATATATATATATATATATTACACTTTTATGAAAGTAAATGTTCCAGACAGGTGCCTGCTATCTCTCCGTTTCTTAGTACTGTCTTGTACCAAGAAATATATTATAAAGCCTCACTAAAAGATGCAGGCAACAAATTAGTGATAAAGATAAATAAACCCTAAAAAGTTCAATTAATTAAGGGTCCTAAAACTTTATTACCCTTCAAAAGTATAATAGTTCTAAGCTTTCCTCAAAAAGGATTTGTAGACTACTTAAAGTGGTAAAACCATTAACCATCACATGTGAGGCAAAACAAGCAGCTGGAAAACACCATCATACCATAACAACAATATTCCAATTTATATTCTGCACAAATAATACTATAACTAAATTCTTAAACTTCACCTAATTAATACATAGAAAAATATATAAAATTACAGCGTAATAACGTGTGTGAAGAATGAAGATGTTAAAGCTTCATATAACACATAGAAAAACGTATCAAACTACAAATTGTGTGATATAATATCGTATGGCTAGGCAATTCTCCTCAATAGTGTAGAAACATGGTGAATATTAGATAAGGCTTAAGTTCTTGATCTCCTTAAGCTACGATTGGTGATGCTACTATCACTGCAACAATTTGTCATTGACACTTGACACATGCAAAAAGGATCCTGACCTCATTCAAATATGACAGGCCAGGTGATATTGCTATAAGAGCAACTTGTCGTTGGCACAAGCAAAAATTATCCTTGCCCTTTTATGATGGCACGCTCTCACACACACACACACACATTCTTTTGAAGTTTGAATGATGTGAAGACAGCACACACACACACATTAATTAGAGGGACAAACACTAATAATCTAAGATTATAAATAAGATCAAACTTATTGTGAACTCTCATATATATATATATATAAAAAACTACAAGACGATTGGCGAAAGGCGAATACTTTAACAGCATGGTATTGGAGCTATATATACATGCTTAGTTTCAGGGTTGATTATAACATCAAATGGGTTGAATATTAAAGTCTCGAATTCGAAATTCTTCAATTAATGAGTATATAGTGTATATAGGATATCAAATAATTCTAGCTTGGAAGAGATTCGTTTTTTTTTTCTTTGGAGATCCAGAAAGAATAAATTGAATAAAGAGAAATCTATAGATTCTTATGGCCTTATATTGGGTGACCTGGCAGGATGAAAGTAAAAAAAAAAAAAAGACAACTAAAATGGGGAAATTAAAGAAGATATTATAAAGATAAAAAAATGAACTGGAAGAGCGTGCAAGCTAAAGAAAAATCGCTAAATGAACACTATTTTTAATCAGGATCGAAACATTATGAAAATCAAATGAATATTTTAATGGGAGAATTTCAGAAAAAGACATTGGAAAGAAAGAAAAGACAATTCAGTACAGCGAAATCGGAAAATCTCAAATCAGTCTTTTATACTTTTTGTGGGTAATTACAAAAATGTCACTGAATTTTTTACAACACGAGTTTCATAATTCATAACACGAATATCTAAATTAACAACACCAGGTACTACGTATTTACACTGAGTTGTTTGTGCTAATGTTGTGAATTACGAAACTCGTGTTGTGAAAAATTTAGTGGCATTTTCGTAATTACCCAAAACAAGTACAAAATATACTGATTTGGAAGTTTCTGATTTCGCTGTACTGAATTGGGATTTTCCTATTTCACTTGTCTTTTTTTGGAATTTTCCCTATTTTCATTGAGATTATGTTTTTATGTTCAATTACTAAACTATCCTTCACTCATTTAAATGCATGTCATATTTTAGAAACACCTCAACTTGTCATTTTACTAAAAATATCTTGTTAACAGAGTTAAATATGTAGAAGGTGTCTTTATAACTTGAAGTGTTTGCACGTGTCAAAGTTTACTAACATTTACTTGTCAGTTTACTAAAGATAACTTGTTGGCAACGTTCAATTTATAGAAGGTTATAACTTTAAGTATATTTTGTACAAATGGAAATTAATAAATTTGTTATTTCACAACCATTTACCTATCAATTTAGTACAGAAAACTCGTCAACTAGATTCAATATAAATGCAAGTCTCTCTAACAAATTGAAAAGTAAAAGCTGCTCAAATAAAAAGTTCAATTAAAATGTTAACAAGTTTAGCTACTAGTATGCAATTTTTTCAATTAGCGAAGAGCATTTTGGTAATTGACTAAGAAAATTAATTTCAAATCAGTCCCCTAATTCTGCAGCAAAATTTGAGAATGTTTTGAGTCTGAGTTGTAATTTATGTCTCTTTCATTGATTCTTCATTGAAATTCTCCCATATATATATATATATATATATAGACACACATGCTTTGAAATTCTCCCATATATATATATATATATAGACACACACAGAGCTGAAAGGCTGAGAGAGTAGTCTGACTCTGGGAGAATAATAATGTTGGCAGAATTTTGAGTATATCCATTTAGAGACAATACGTGGGTTTGTTGTTACCATTTTTGGTAGTGTTTGGGAGTTTGCAAAATTCCCATTTACAACTAAGCAACGTCCTCGTATTATGATCCCTAATGTCAAAATATAATAACTAATTCACACATGTGCACCTCCATTCTCATCTTCTCCTACACACAGCCTTAAAAAAAATTTAAAAAAAAAAACACCCACACACCCGCACTGTACTATTACTATACATGTTTAATATTTATTTGTCCTAATTTTAACGTTTGTCTCTCAAATTTCATTCTGTTTAAAATATTAGTCTCTATAATTTAATAAAAATCTTAACCATTTTATCCCTTAAGGAACTAAATATTTTATTAACCCTATTTTTCTACTAATTGTAGCTTGCACATTATTTAATACTTTAAAATCATGATTGACCAAAACAATGTGCTCACTAATAACTTCAATATTAGATATAGGGCAAAAGTATATAGTCTATGACTCTATTCAATATATGGCAAAAAAAACTTTTTGACCGATTTAAAGTATATTGACTATCATCAGTAATCAACCTTACAGCAGTAATTATATAATTATATAAATCTTCATATATAAGGACTGTGCTACATTATTTATTTATCTCCATTTGTAATTTAAGGTTTTATTATATTTAAGACAAGTAATTTTATTTTTTTCCATTATTTAGTAATTTTTTCATGCATAATTTCTCAATCCAATTCAAGTTTTAACAAAAAATAAAGATCACGGTCATTACACTATTGTGAATTTAATTTTTTTAGCAGTATTAGAAATAATTACTCCGATTCTTAATATAACACATATTTACTTAATTTCATTATAATAAGCAAGTTAGTTTAGTTTTATGACATATATTTTTTAAAATACCCTAATTATCTTTTTTAATTCCCTCATTCCTTCTCTTCTTTGATTACCAAAGAGAAAGTGATAAATTAAAAAAAGAATGATAAATAGACAAAAAAATAGTCTTATTTTTATAATTAATATCAACTCTCTAAACATGTCTTATACGGACCAGAGGGAGTATAAATTTGAGAGAAAACATATTACAATATTATTTTAGGGGCAAAGTAAGCTACCGACCAATTTCTATATTCGAAGGGAGTGAAAAAAACCATATTATTAGTATTGCATAAGAGGTTTCTGATGCAAACACCATATTATAATAGAGAAATCATATTCCTAAACTAAAATAACACTATGCCAAAATTAAATCAAAGCCGTGAACGAAGGGTGATCTGAGAAATAACTCGTCCTTGAAGCATACAATGAAAAGGATTCGGCATTAGTTGGTAGCTTTAAGAAGACAATATATATCAAAACAGCTGTGTGTGACTGTATGTAGAACACATCACGTAGCCCTATTCTTTCCAGAATATAAAACATAAAGAAATTAAACTCACGAATCTTTAGTACGTACCTCTAAATATAATTAATAAGCTTATAGTGAGTTAGCTTGGTGTGTGTCTTGACATTAAAGCTTCTGCTTTCACCAGTGAAGAAACTGATCACCAGTTCCCAGTTTATGAGTTACTATTTAAATATTATGTGCGCCAACTGAGAAAGAAGAAAATCAACCAAAACTTTGCATCACTATACCTATCTGGGCCTCTTAGATTTTTCCTTTTAAACCACCACGTCTCTAGCCTATCTATATATAGCCTCGCACCTTAATATATATATATACATATATAGAGAGAGAGAGAGAGAGAGAATGATGTTTGAATCAGAAACCACATTTGTTAATCAAAATGCAGGTTCTTTAGTTTTGTTTTTTCAGTGTAATGGAGAATCTTTAAACTCAACAGTGTACGTCATGCACCTTTTGGCCTTAGGGAAGCCCTAAGGTTATTAAGCTTTCAGTTGGCTTCATCATGTTAATGTTATATTATAAATTAAACTAGCTACATATAGCTCCTAGCTAGGAGTACTTTATTTATTATAGAAGAACAAGGGAATCCTATTCATCATTCACAACTTGCACATAACAAACTACACAAAAAGCAAAATCAATGTTCACCAATTCTTCCTGTCTTTGTTTTTTTCTTAATTTTTTTATCATGTGTGTGATGACCTCTGCAACTTTCTTTTAATTTTATAATCCTTTAAATTATTCCACAAATAAATACTCCATCTGATCCTAATTATAAGAACCAGTTCACTCTTTATAAAAAATTTTAAGAAAGCTAATTATATTACTTAATCATATCATATATTGTGTTTTGTTATATTATTTTATTAGTTTATAAGTCAAACAATACAATTTGAAGAAAAATAATAAATTTTTATGTCTTAAAATAATGTAATTAGCTTTCTTAGATTCTCTAAAAAAAAATCAACTAACTTTTATAATTAGGATCGTGGGAGACTATGTTTGAAAAATAAATTAAATGTACTGCTGCTGATTGAACAATATATGCATGCAATTGATTTATTGCTATTGTATTCCATTAATATTAACGAACAAAACTTTATGCACCATGAAAAGCTTTTTAATTATTTATATTTGAAGTCACATAGTTGAAGCTGAGCTTTACAGAGAAAGAGGTGAGTTCAACTTCATCAAGTACAGATTTTAATTCAGTTCAATTAGCTAATCTCAAAGGGCATATTTACACGCATGCATCATCGGAACTTGTTGCTTGTTCTGAGTAATGGACCACATATTGTAGAATTGGACAAGGGAAGAAAAGTGAGAAGTACTTCTTCCTGTCCTTATATTATAAATGAGATCTTCCATTAAAGACGGGATGTAATATTATAGGTATAGATAAAAGTATGGATGAAAATAAGTTTAGTTAGGCTAGCTTTAAATAGGTTTGGACGTGCAATGAAGATCAATTTAACATCTGAGTTTGTGCCTGAGCCTATATATAAATTTTTTTTTAAGCATATGCTTTTAAGTTTATATATATAACCGACCAAGCTTATTCAAAGCCTACTTTATGTCTTAAAAGTTTAGGTTCCATTCTCATATGCAATATAAGAATTTAATAAGGAAAAGAAAAAACATGTAGCAACAATTGTTCAAGTAAATAGGAATTAGAAAAATCAATCATTTGTTAAGTAAGAATAAACATTTTATAAAATTGACTAATCACAAGTATAATGTCACTACAAAAAAAAAACCCAGTGTTTTAAAGCGGTTAAAAACCACTACTAAAGTTGACATTAGTAGCAGTTTTACAATAATCACTATTAATGTGTAACCGTTTGACTACGCACCACAAGGCGCGAGTATTTGTATCAACATTTGTAGCGGTTAAACTAAAAACTGCTACTAATGAAAGGCGCAAGGTGACGGGAACATTTGCACCGGTTATTTTATAGTGGTTGGGGACTAATAAATGAGGCAAAAGGAGTTGTGACAAGTGCGTTTAAACATTTGTAGTGGTTATAAGATTTAATCGCTACTAAAATACACATTAGTAGCGGTTAGAAAGAATTGCTACTAAATCTACGTTCGTTAATAGCAGTTTTTGTGTAACTGCTGTGCATATCTTTAGTAGCGGTTTTTTGTAACCGCTACTAAATCTCTTACTTTAGTAGCGGTTTTTGTAACCGCTACTAACACTAAGCTTAGCATCATTTTGAGCAGCGGTTCTAAAGAACAGCTACTAATGCAATGCCTATATAAAAGGCATTACATCTCCTTCTTTCAACACATTTGGTTGAAGTAGTGTCCTTCCACCTCCTCGCCACCCCTCTTCATGAGTTCTAGAAGAGATTTTGTTTCTAGGTTAGTATTTATTATTTAATTTATAAATTTTAGTCAAATTTAATTTAGTTTATTTGTTTTAATATTTAATATAATTAATTATTTAATTTTGATGATTTCATTAGTTAATTTAATTTATTAAATTTTACTTTCTCTTGTGACTTTATTTGATTTATTTGTTGAATTAATTGTAATTAAATTGGTTAGTGTATATAATTCAGTTGTTTAATTAATTAATGATTCTTAGTTCTTTAATTTATATCACTTTTAAAATGAATTTCAATTTCTCTTGTGACCTTATTCAATTTATTTGTTAGACTTAATTGTAATTGATTTGGTTAACGTATATAATTTTTTACTTTTTCTACGTGGATTTTTGTTGATATGTTATTTTGATTGGTTTGTTTAGTTAAATTAAATTAATTTTTATTTAACCGTATTTATGACTATAATTAATCTAATATGTAGTTTAATGTATGTGTTAGTTTTGGTTAAGCTTTTAATTAATTTAATATAATTTCTTATGTAGGCATGTTTATTTCTTTAATGTATTTAAACATGGAATTTTAATTATTTGATTATTTATTCTACATATGTAAGTAAGTTATTAATTTCATTTTCATTTAAATTTTTTCTGCCTTATAGTAAATTTCAATTTCTCTTGTGATCTTATTTAATTTATTTGTTGACTTAATTGTAATTGATTTGGTTAACGTATATAATTTTTTACTTTATATACGTGGATTTTTGTTGATATGTTAATTTAATTGGTTTGTTTAGTTAAATTAAATTATTTTTTATTTAACTATGTTTATGACTATAATTAATCTAATAATGTACCTTAATGTATGTGTTAGTTTGGTTAAGCTTTTAATTAATTTAATATAATTTATTATGTAACCATGCTTATTTCTTTTATGTATTTAAATGTGGAATTGTAATTATTTGATTATTTATTCTATATATGTAAGTAAGTTAATTTTACCTGCATTTAAATTTTTTTGGCCGTTAGTAACTTTTATTAATAATGAATATAGAGACTATACATGACTCGTCGTCGTCCTAGGAAGGATATAGAGCAGCCACCAGAAGAGTCATCTAGTGCAAGTAGCAGTGATAATGATTAGCCACATATTGATCCATATGGTTTATCATATAAGGATATCTTATTTAATATGGGGGTGAAAATTTGCAGACAGCCCAAAATTTCATAGATAGGGAGGTTGATTAGGAATGCAATATCCCAAGGCATTCTTCAGGGTAGGTGAGAGGTTTCATGCTTTGTATAATGCGTATGTGATTTTCTTTAATCGCTAGTAATTTAATTTAATTTTTATATATATAGTTAACAAATATGTTTTAAATGTAGGCCCTGACAGTCAAATATATGATGCAACGCTAGTTATGCGACAGATTTTTCTTCTACCTCCCGACTATCGTGTGATATGCATTCAATCAATTCCTATCAGAGACTGGCCATAATTATCTGAACTTTCCTATTTATGTTGAGAGTTGCATAAGATTGAAAGCAATGCCAAATCTGCTATTTGGGAAACTGTTATAAAGGTAATTAAGCATGTAAAACTTATGCACAATTTGCATATAACATATGTTGCAAAATTTAATTGTTATTTTGCAGACAAGATTCAATGTGATGGATGATAAGAAGTTGTATGGGGTCCAGAAGATTGGGGAACATCTGGAAGAACCAAAGGTCCAAGCTATATAACAAGTGAAATGGGGATAGGACGAGGCCCATTGAGGATGTTATTAATGATGTGCCCAATAATGTATGAGGATTGGGCAAATTTGTTCATTTTAGGAGAACTCCAGTACGAGTGGTAATTTTTTTAATTTAAGTTATAATATAATTTGAATTTAAATACTTCATGTAATTTTATTTTTTTCATCTAATTTTTTATTTATAATTAATGAATATGTGTTAAATATTCTCATTACCATATGGTCTAATATTTTTTTATATACACGGCTACTGTCTACCGAGAATAGGAGGAGTAAGAGCTTTCAAAAGATCCACCACACAAATGGAACAAAGACTTTTGCGGTTAAGATGAGTGAGCTAATAAGTTACATAATTAACATGATTTTTGTCAATTAAAATATATTTTCATTCATTATTTTTTTTAATTTTTGATTTATGTAGGAGAAGAGGTCAGGAAGGAGGAGAGAGAGGTTGATTTCAGAGACTTGTTCAGGGTGACACATAGGCATAGTGACGGCACTCCCACATCAAATGAGGCGGAGGCAGTGATTATAAGTAAATTATTGTGCTACGTACAAATTTTTATAATTATATTACTCATGCAAGTAAATTATTGTTATTTCAGGAACGAATTGGGCAAAAACAGGCAGAGTTAAGGGAGTTGCAGGCATATGCTTTGGATAAGACAACCTTATTAACGGTGGGTTTCAACAGTACGGATGATCACTTAGGTCATTGTCATGGCTTGGGATTTGGTGCCAGACCTAGTAGGGTTTATGGGAGAAGTAGAATTGGTCCTTCGTCCTCTCAGAGTGCTACTGCATCCACTGTTGGTACCGCTAGAATGAGGAGATCATCTGATATGGAAGTGGACCAAATGAGATAGCAGTTTAGGCAAGAGATACAACAAGAGTTGGCTACTCGACTAACAAGATGGACTAAGCAGTACAAAGCTCAAACGGAGGCCACTCTCACCACAGTCAGTGCTCGCATTGCTTCTGATGTCCTGCAGCAAGTCTTTTCCCAATACACCCTAGGAATGCCTTTTCCCCAACAATATTTAGATCTCTCCAAGGGTTGAAGTGTAATTCCAACCCCCTCCCCCATCAGTTGCACCGCCTTCACAGCATTAGCAAGAGCAGGGCACTAAAGGCGAGCAAGGCGATCATGATGACACGCCTGAAGATCTTGGATATTGATCATGTAGTGACTATTTTGTTTTTTATCTTAGTATGATGACATTTTATGGGATGTATTTTAAATTTTAGTTCTGAACTTTTATCTTAGTACGATGACATTTTATGGATGTATTTTAAATTTTAATTATAAGCTTTTATCTATTAATGTTATGTTATGTTTTTCAAAAGATACTAATTTGTTGGCAAAAAATTGTTTAGCACTAATGATAGAATGTATCCTTTAGAAGTAAAATACTTTACAACTAATTTTAAAATAGTTTGTAAGACTAATTTATAATTAGTCGCGGTTGGTGACCTCAACAACGGTTATCAAATGACCAGTACTAATGTACACGCTTGTAGTGATTCTAGTAACAGTTAGAAAAATCGCTATTAGTGTTAATTTTCAAATTTTAAGAAATCCCACCTCATTCATAAGCTTGTAGCAGTTTTCTAACCGCTACTAATATAAATTTTCAAATTTCAAGAAATCCCGCCCCATTTAGATGCTTATAGCAGTTCTAGTAGCGGTTTTTCTAATCGTACTAATGTAAATTTTCAAATTTTAAGACATCCTGCCCCATTAAGATGCTTGTAGCAGTTCTAGTAGCAGTTTTATAACCACTACTAATGTAAATTTTCAAATTTCAGAAAATCCAACCCCATTCATATGCTTGTAGTGGTTATTGTATGTTCTAGTAGCAGTTATAAAATCGCTGCTAATGTAAATTTTCAAATTTCAGGAAATCCCACCCCATTCAGACGCTTGTAGCAGTTCTAGTAGCAGTTTTGAACTGCTACTAATGTTAATTTTAAACATTAAATTTACTCGTTGCTACGAGTAATTGTTTGATGGTTGTAGCGGTTAAGAAAAAAGTTTTGCTTTTAAGTACCCCCCATTTCTTTTAGGCAGAACAATTGCAAGATGGATAAATTGTGGATTCAATTGCCACGCACCTCATTACAATATTTGGCGGGTGTTGATTCATTCTTAGAGTTTGTTGCAGTTCACTCTAGTGTTAATGGTAACATATGTTGTCCATGCCCAAAGTTCAACTTTAGGAAGTGGCACGATAGAGTAGTAGTCAGACAACATTTAATAGAGAAGCCATTCCCACAAGAGTGTACATATTGGACAATGCACAGTGAAATGGAAGAGATGGTTCGTGGTGATATGCATGATATATCACAAGTAGCCATGCATGTTAAGAGAGACAATCCTATCAATGTTGCAGTTTGTGATTCTTTCGAGGTTTCTTTAGACCACTTCAATGAAGAAGAAGAAGTACAAGGTCCAAATCTAGAATATGTAAGGAATGAAGATGCGAAAGCTTTTTCTGACCTTATGCATGAGGGAGAGTAGCCTTTATATTCAGGTGCAAAATATTCTAAACTGTCTTTTTTTATAAGATTGTATCATATCAAGTGCTTGTGTGGTATTTCTAACAAGGTGATGTCCATGATACTTGAATTACTAAGTGATGCTTTCATTAATGTTGATATTCCTAGTACATTTTATGAGGCTAAGAAGATTATAAACAAATTAGGATTAAACTACACAAAAATTGATGCATGTCCTAATGATTGCATGTTATACTGGGGAGATAATGCTGAAGAGAGGCTTGTAAGAGGTGTAATACATCTAGGTGGAAGCATATACAAAAGGGAAAGAAACAAAAGAAGAGACCTGTAAAGGTTCTTAGATACTTCCCCTTTAAACCTCGTTTGCAAATATTGTTCTTGTGTTAAAAAACAGCAGAGCACATGAGATGGCATCATGTTGAGAAGAATGTGGATGGCAAGTTACAAAACCTATGAGATGTGGAAGCATGGCAAGCTTTTGATGCAGAAAATTCACACTTTGCAGTAGACCCGAGAAATGTGCATCTTGCTTTAGCTTTAGATGGTTTCAACCCTTTTGGAAACCTTAGCACTAGTTACAATATATGGCCAATCATATTAGTGCCATACAACCTCCCACCTTAGATGTGTATGAAACAGAGCTCTTTCATTGTATCCATGATTATTCTAGGGAAAAAAGCACCAGGTAATGATATTGATGTCTACTTAAAACCGTTGATTAAGGAGTTACAAGAGCTATGGGATATTGGAGTTGACACATTTGATTCCTATGAGAAGAAGGTCTTCAACTTATGTGCAGCCCTTATGTGGACAATAAGTGATTTCCCTGGCCTCAAAACATTATCTGGTTGGAATATCTATACTGGATTAGTATGTCCTACATGCAACAATGACTCTTATCCACTTCTACTTCCGCATAGTTGAAAGTGGTGCTTTTTGGGGCGTCGACATTTCTTAGACACAAGGCATAGATTTAGATTGTTGCGGATTCGTTTCGATGGAAAACAAGAAAGAAGATCTACGCCTATTACATTATCAGGAGATGAGATATTACAACAATTGCATAATGTTAATTTTAATTTCAATTTGGCAAAAAGGATTATGTAGACAAAGGTACTCTCGCTCAATGGCGTAATAAAAACATATTCTTCACCCTTCCTTATTGGAAATCAAATTTGTTGCGGCATAGCCTTGACGTTATGCATATTGAGAACAATGTGTGTGATAATGTAGTTTACACTTTGTTGAATGATTCAGGAAAGTTAAAGGATCATTTGCAAGCTCGAAAAGATCTACAAGCTATGGGAATTTGAGATGATCATTAGCCAAATGAGCATGGAAAGTTTAAGCCGGAAAAATTCATGTTAACAAGGTTGAACAAGGATATCTTCCTATCAACACTAAAGAAAATAAAATTACCTTATGGCTATTCAAGCAATATCTCTCGTTGTGTTGACTTGTAGGCTCACAAGCCCACAGGGTTAACGAGTCATGACTTACATGTTCTAATGCAACAGATACTACCTTTGGCAATTAAGAGTACTCTACCTCAAGATGTGTCTATAGTGTTGGTAGAGCTTTGTGCATTCTTTAGGAAGTTGTGTGCAAAGGTTTTAAGCAATGATAAGCTTGATAAGTTGCAAGAGAAAATTATTCTAACCCTTTGCCATATGGAAATGATATTTCCACCATCATTTGTAACAATAATGGTTCATCTCACAATATATTTAGCTGTAGAAGCAAAGCTAGGAGGCCCAGTTCATTATTGGTGGATGTATCCTATTAAGAGGTATATTAATCATTTCCTTTAAATAGACTCATTTATTTATATTTAATGTTTTAATATAGTATAATGTTAAAATTATAGGTTCTTAGGCAAATTGAAACAATATGTCAGAAATAAGGCTTGGCCTGAGGGTTCAATAGCATAAAGGTATTTAGGAGATGAGATCCAACATTTCTATTCAAGACATTTTGATGACATGGAGACATCATACAACCGTCCAGCTCATGTTGATGATGTCCCTCCTTCTGGCCCATCTATAGAAGGAATGTTGTTCCCTCCAATTGGAAAAACCAGTCGAAGGATCTAAGTACATCAAGCTCACCCCTAAGGAGAAATTGCAAGCACATAGGCATGTATTAACAAATTGTCCTCAAATCGACCCCTTCATTCAGTAGGAAGGCCACTAACCTTTTAATTCAACCAACTTACTACAATAATATTCCTATTTAAT
>JBAGKO010000008.1:8368491-8379834 GCA_037177275.1 Acacia concinna
CCCTAGCCTCCACATTCAAGGCCTTTCCCTTTAGCTTCATTTCTCTAACAAATCCAATAAAAAGTTATCAAAATTGACGACAGGTGATAATTATATTATTAAAGTTTAAATCCAAAGCACATCGAAAGAATCAGCCCGTTGAAGCTTACCTTAGATTCTGTCAATCTGTGCTTTCCCCCCTTTGTTCTGATCGTGTGGGTGAAGAAGGTCCAGGCAATTCTGGCTGACAAATATGTGCATGATCCTTACGTGAAGACCATGATTTCTCCGGAAGATTGTGCTTACTGCAATTCCAGCTACCTGCCTCTGTTTCTCTTAATCGTTCTTTAGCTTTTAGATTCCCAAATCCTTCAGATATTGGTCTTTTTATCAGTATTAAATGAGGGCAATTTTGTCTTCTTACACATTCAAAAATTCCAAATTCCTCTGGCCACACTGATATGGGATTTAACCATTTCATACCACCAAAATGTCATTTATATATTTCGGTTGTCTTTTTCTGGGATTTTCCCTAAAAACAACTTGAATCCATTTTAAGGGTTTGTTTGGCATAACTAAAATGGAGAGGAAGGGAGGCATATTTATTTTCACAATAACAAGTATAAATATACTACTTCTTTTATTTTATACAAACACACGTATATAGTTTAATGTATTATTAAATATTTTTTCATATAATTTTTTATTTTTATTTATAATATCTGTATTTTTTATTAAGATATTATTTTTAATATAAAATTATTACACATGTAATAAATTTCAGACAACAATGATAAAAGACTTCTCAGGTTTTGTTTTATTGACTATCTAGGTCTAGACGTCTAGCTATTTGGAAATTTGATTAACATTTAAATATTTAATAATTGTATATCCTCTATTTGAAATATTTTTGAAGTTAAAATTGCCAACACCCATAACAAATAATACTTTCGGTCTTAAATATAAAATTTAGTTAATTTTTTAAAAAAATTCTAAAAAAGTTAATTACATTACTTTAAATTTATTGTTTTTCTTCAAATTATTTTATTTAACTTATAAACTAATAAATAATATAATTATACACTACATATAACATGATTAAATAATTTATTTATCTTGTTTAATCTCTCAAAAAAATTAACTAGTTCTTATATTTATGACGGAGTGAGTAGCAAATAGCCCAAAGCCTTCCCTATCACAAAAGTACTAAAATTTGCATCCTAAACACGTGGTTAAACACAACCAGCAATCCTAATTTGTCTAGTTGTTCCTCATAGCTCATCAACATATTTCTTAGCACATTTAACTGATATTGAATGGTTTTTAGCATTACAGATACAGTGAAAAAACCTTAAAGAATCTAATAAAAAGGAAAAAAAATTCATGACTCATTTTCAAACTCAAGAAAATTACAAGGACTGAAGAATAAGTTTCCTCTTTTATATACTCCCTCTATTCCTATTTATAAGACCCTTTTGGAGAATACTAAGAAAATTCTAAGAAAGCTAATTATATTACTTAATAATATCATATGTTGTGTTTTATTACATTATATAGTAGTCCATAAGTCAAACAACATAATTTGAAGAAAAAAAGAAAAAATTTAATGTCTTAAAATAATATAATTAGCTTTCTTAGGATTTTCTTAGGATTCTCCAAAAGAGTCTTATAAATAGAAACGGAAGGAGTATTATGTTTTACATGAGTGTAATATCTGTATGGCTTTTAATTAAAAACAACTGACACATTTAATTTAAGAGTTATACACTTATCAATGAAAATTGTAGTCACTTGAAATTCTGACAATGAAATGTATGAGCATAATTAAGTCATTGATTGAAGATTTAAGCTGTACATGTGTGTGGAGTGGGGGCCTTGTATGTACTCATTTTCTATGAAAAGTCCCCAATCCAAGACTTATTACATTTATATATAATTATGAATAACGCTTTGGAATTTCTCTATTAATTAGATGACTCTTCATAACTATTAAGGTAAAGAGAAATTTGAAAAATAAAAACATATATGTCTACTAATTAACATTCATTAACAATATTAACCATTTTTTAATATGTAAATAATACAACTTACTTAAAGTTTGTATTTTATACTATTATTTATTTTAATAACTGCATAATTAATGTATTTACCTCAGTTTCGTCGAACTCTTAATCAAGCCAATCAATGCATTTAAGAAAATTATGTCAAATTTTAAAGTCAGTCAACATGTAATTTTATTTTTGTTTATGTATTATCAATACTTTCGACACGTAATATTAATTATTGTCAGAAGTAGAACATGTAGTGAGACAGTTATTGAGGAAAATTCACCCCTGCGGGTTTTTCAGTTGACAGATTCACTTGGAGACTTGCAAAGGATGGCTTTTCCTCGGTTAAATCGGCATATCGATTCATTTCAAACCACAGAGAAGAAAGTAGTAGAGATCTTTGAGGGCATCTATGGAAGTGGCAAATCCCTAAGAAAGTTAAATTCTTTTTGTAGCAAGTGGGCCATGAGAGATTAGTTACGAACTCCCTTCGAGCAAAGAGAGGTCTTTCAAACACGAGTGATTGCCCGTTTGAGTGTCAGAGTGAAGAGTGTCATTCACGCCTTGAGAGATTGTGAAAGAGCGAAAGAGGTGTGGAAGCATATTTTAAAAACTAACATGTACAATAGTTTTTTCTCGAGTGATGTGCAGGAATGGCTTATTTGGAATGTTAACCACAATCCAGGCAAAGGAAGATATCGGCATCTTGCATGAACTCGGGTCTTCAATATGGTATGTTGGACTATTTGGACCAATAGATGTAAGCAAATCTTTCAAGGAACAAAGGCCTCATCTAAGGAACTATTGCACCAGTGCAATTATGGCTTATTGGAAAGTTCTACTGATCATCAATTAAAGCACTAGATCTTCGGAGGAAATGGATATTGTGAGAACCACTGGACTCCACTGCCTTCAGGAACAATTCGTATGGATGTTGATGGTTCGGTTCGAGAGCACCAGCAAGCAGCATGTGGGGGCATTATGAGGAATGACCAAGGACATTGGCTATTGGGGTTTTATCGATCTCTTAGCCCGTGCTGTGTGACTGAAGCAGAAATTCTTGCTATCAAAACGGGCATGGAGGTGGCCAAACAGATGGGGTATTCTAAGCTTTCAATCTTTACTGACTCTTTGGATGCTTTCAATATCCTCATGAGAGATTGCACTGTTGACCATCCCCTAAGGGAAATTTTTGTCAAAACACGAGATATGTTGTACGACGATTGGGATGTCCAACTTCATCAGACTAAGAGGGAAATTATCGCTTGTGTTGATTTTATAGCTAGATTGGGTCACGATCAGGACAATACCGTCTCATTCATCCACTGGGTTCTGCCAACAGACTTGTTTCTTAACGATTTACGTTTTGTTGCAGACCATGACTGACTGGACTATATAGAGCCTAGTTAGTTTTGTATCTTCTATTTCAAGCTTTGCTTGCCCTTTCATGTGAACAAAAAAAAAGAATGAACCTTCAAATAGTTTGGAGGTCTTTTTAAAGGTCTACTTAAATATTTTTAAAAGTCTATACCTCTAAGGTCACATATATATATATATATAATCATAAATATGTTTTAAGATTATTAAAAGATTACACGTCATTTATAAGAGGAACGTACAAATAAGCCACATGGTTTGTGTCCAGATTTACGTCTGTTAAATAAATAAAGTGAAAAATGCTTTCCACGGATTAAATTTAAAATGATTTAATGTTGTTGAAAAAAACCAATTATATTATTCAGTCTCATATTCTATTATTGAAAAAAAGGGCTAAATTATACAAAATCCCCTTAAATTTTTGAGTCAGTTGTATATAACCTCCATAACATTTCCGATCTTAATTATAATACTTAATTGACATTTTAAAAAAAATTTAAGAAAATTAATTATATTATTTTAAAGTATTAAACTTTATCATTTTTCTTCAAATGATATAATTAAGTAATTTATTTTGCTTCTTTAACTTCTCTAAAAAATGCCAACTGAGTCTTATAATTAGAACCGGAGAAAGTGTTAGATTGTATATAATGCCACTTAGGATGACATGTGTCTTATATGGATCTTATGTGACAATTTTTGTTAAAAAGAAAATGGAGAATTAACGGATAGGGGTTCATGGTAAGTAAATGAAACATTAGAGGAGTTCAATTTAAATTTTGAAATGTCAAGGAGGTTCTATGCAAGTCACTCCACTACTTTAGAAATTCCTATATATAACTATTGTTTTTCAATTCGTTATATATAGCGGTTTTGAATTGTCATATATTGTAATATATGGTGGTTCAATAACCGTAATTTATTATCTCTATATATGGTGGTTTTCAAATAATTGTCATATGTATCTTACTTATAAACGACGGTTTTTTTTAAAGAAAATTGCAATATATGTGTATATATGATAGTTGTTTACAAACAACCGCTAAGTATTCCCGTTGTTTCAAACACAACAACTGCCATAATTACTCTTTGGCAATAATTCACACTCATCCGGCAAAACAAATTTATCCAAATCCTCTCCTGCATCCATTCATGACAATATACTCTAATTTCTATCTTAAGCATATGTAGTGATATTAATTACTTCTTCTCAATCACTATATGCAAGAAGCTGTATATATGGTGATCATAAAAGTAGTATATATATATATACCAATGAGTGCTGAAGATTGAGAAAATTAAAGTAAAGTGTAATCATGGATAGTGCAGAAGATGATGTGAAGGAATTTGTTTAACGAAAGATTATAAATATCTCTAGAGAAAGGCTCTAATAGATACTGTGTTTGAAACATATATATATATACATATATATTTATATTTGCATGCATATGCACCACAAGAGATCGATATGATTAATTATATACAGTAAAACTAGCCAGCTCAACCCATGAGCCAGCATATATAATTCTATAAGCAATTAGCTAAGCATGAATATATATATATATATATATATATATATATGATTTAATTTAAAGAATGTAACATAACAAAGCAACAATATAATAATTGCAATTGGAAGAAATAAATTTATATAAGTTGTTAATTAATTAATTTCTCTAGTTTTCCCATTGATCTTCCCCACTATTATTAACCTTGTGGCATCAATAAAATAGGGGGACATTATATACATATATATGTATATATAATTATTCTAAATTCCAAATAAAGTTAATAATAGTCACAAAGATCAATGAAGAAACTAGATCGAGAGGGCATATATATATATATTTAATTATATATATTATTTAATTTACCTAATTTTTGATTGGGCAAGCACGCATCAATTCATTAAATATATACAACCGGAAGAAATGAAAGAATTTCTTGGAAATCTTATATATTTACAAGATCTATTCATTTTTTTCCTCAAAAAGATATATAGTGAATTAAAGAACAATAGACAACAAGCTGCCATAAAGTGAGCATTATTATATTAATTAATAATTTCGACATATCTCAGAGAAAACAAACATTGAACGATGGTCATTCATTAATCAAATAAGGACCATAAACCCCATATTAAAAATAGATAGAGTAACAAGATTAATCATTTCGACACATCAGAGAAAAGGGATATGTACAACAAAGAATAGAGCAAGAATGAAAAGAAAGTTTTGACCTTTATTCAAAAAACACAAAATCCACGATTTATTTAGACATTTTAATAGTAAACCAACGATTTTGTATAAGAAAGTAGATTTAGGGGAAGAAAGTCCTTACTTTTATTCGATTCATAACTGCAAGCAGAGATTTGAAGAACACCTAACATCAAACACAATTCATCTATCAACAAACAGGTTCACAAACAATAGAAGGAGATGAATTACGATTTTAGCAACAATGGAAATGGAAATGAAGGTAAAGACACGGAAAACAATGACAAGAGGACATTCGACGAGAATGCAATGAAGAACATGCGGGTTGATATTTTGCAGATAGGATTCAAAGAGTCCAATTTTTAAAAACAAATATATATGACAGTTGTTAATTAAAAACCGTCATATATACTTTCTATATATGACAGTTTTTAGAAAACCACAATATATTTATTTATTATATACGACGTTCTTTTAATAAACATATATGTCAAGGCAGAATGTCGATTCAAATTTTGCCTATTTATATGATAGTTTTTTTTTTTAAAAAAAAAGTCATATATAGAGCATCCAATATACATAAATTTGTGATAGTGCTCAAAGTTTAGGGATGTCTTATATAATTTAGCAAAACAAAAAACACACACACAACTAGTTTGATCAGTATTATCACAGAAGCATCATATAATAACAAGTAGAACCAGATATAAAATGTAACAACAGAATCAAATATGAAGTTTTTCCAACTGCTGTATGTGGAAAATGAAATGGGGTTAAGGTAGGAGAGAAAGAGGAGAAAATATAACGTTGAATTAAAAATAACCTAGGGTCATGATCTTATGCGTGTGCTCTGATAATATTTTTTTAAAAAAAATTGAGATTTACTACGTCGGTTGTTAATATAATTGACATCGATTCTAAAATTTTGTGAGGTGTAACGAGGAATATGGAAAAATGGAGATCATGATAGAGAGCAGCAAAACTTGATGTCATTATTATTTATTTTATTTGATGTAAGGGATATAATCATAATTAGAAGTAGGATTCAAAGCAATATGATGTATAAAAAATAAATAATAATAAAATAAATGCAAAATTACATCATAATTACACTCACTCCAGTCTTAAATATAAGATTCAGTTCACTTTTTTAGAAAATCCTAAAAAAACTAATTAAAGTACTTTAAAATATTTAAATTTAGCAAATTATTTTGTCTAACTTATAAACTACAATATAATATAATATAATGACATAATTAACTTATTTACCTTTCTTAACATCTAAAAATATTAACTAAATTTTATATTTAAGACTAGAAGTAATAATATAAAAATCATGTAGGAGTGTTTTTTTCACAAACCTCTTCCATGCGAAAACTCTATTTTATTAAAAATGTTCCGTCTTTGATTTTTTTTTAATTTAAAAAACCATGATTTTCTATGTTGGTTCCCAGTTTAATCAACATAGGTTATCTATTTTACGAGGGTTACATATTTACCTGACAGAAAATATTAAATTTATCACCAAAATGTCACCACATTTTCACATGATTTTTTATGTTTAATTTTTTTGGTCAAATGTTTTTATGTTTAATTAACATAAATAGGAAACGTGAATAGTATTTACTTTATAGAAGGCAAAAAATAATAATTTTTAATTTCTAATAGTATATTAGTAAGGGAGTTTCTGAGTTCCATCAAAGGGTAGTTAATTACAATGTATATAATTATAAAAGATATTGTAGAAACACTAACACACATATGTTATAAATATATAACCCAACTAATTTATTTAATATCCATAAATTAGTTATCTAACTCTTATTATTAAGGATTAAGGGAGTATAAATATTAACAAATAATCTATTATACACATATAATCAATATATAATATAAGAAACATAGAATCAGTGGTTATAATTGTAAACACTGTAACTTATTTTATAATTTTAATTCATGAAAATATGTAGAGTTTATTTTTAGTATTACTTGAAATCCTCAATATAAAATCTAATTGACTGTTTTTTGGAGGATACTAAGAAAATTAATTAACTTATTTTAAAAAAAACTAAATTTATTATTTATTTTCAAACTATTTTGCATAATTTATGAACTGATATATAATATAATGATATACAACATATATTATGATTAAGTAATTTATTTACTTTCATTAATCTCTAAAAAAAATAGATCTTATATTTAAAACTGGAGAGATATATTAATATACCATATGACTTGGGTTGTATTCACATTATCCATGACTTGTAATACACCGAAACCTATCAACTTCAAACTTATAATGCTTTCACCAAAGAAAATCTACTCATTTCAATTTGACTAAATAAGGAATTATATATAGACATTATTGTGTTCAACCACCTTAATCATCTTATTTAGGAAGCAACATTATATACCTAACCACCCTTTCTTCACCAGCAATATAATCACACCATATTTACCAATAAAATCTACTCATTTCCTCTTAATAATATATTATCATTTAGTCTCCTGACTCTCGTCATCATCACTGTCAATCTGTCCTTGCCTATTTGAGAACTATCGCTTTCTAAACCACCATATCTCCAAAAATAAAATTTAAAGCAGGATTATTTCTCTTTTTTGTTTTCCCTGTTAGAAATAAAATTTTGTTTCAGTACATTATTTATAAATGAAGTATTTTTTATGATTAATAATTCAAGGCTTTTTTCCGCATTATTATGATTTAATCCTTCATATATAGAATTACTAAAGAAATATAAATATTGATCATATTATCATCCGTCACCAGTTTAGGGTTCATGACTTCGCTCCCAACACAAAGTATCCCCTTCAAGACTCGAACTCTAAATCTAGAGGGATGTAGTGGGGCTTTATACCGCTAGACCAATTCTATGTTGATAGAATGACAAACTAAAAATTTATTTTAATAAAGATTTTATTGATGAATGATTAAATTGAGAAATATCTGCATGTGACATTTCAAATTAATTTAAAAATTATCTTAATTTTAATGTCCAATTAAAAAAAATTAATGCTATAATTATAAACTATAAAGGTCATATTAAAGTATAACATATATTGTGAGGGCTACAAATAAAGTTTTAATTTTAAGAGAATTCAGAATAGTATTATCTGCTATTTTAAGAAAAAATAGTAACCAAAATTAACTTTAAAGTTCCCTCTAGAGAGCATGATTATTAATTAGATGCCATTGGCCGAAAAAAAAAAAAAGGGATGCCAACCAAAATTAAATGCAATACTTTCAGCCCCAAGAATTGATCCATCTGCCCTGAAACCCAAAGCCCAACCATACCAAACAGTCAATATAAGAAACATCTACAGAAGAACTCTACAGTTGCACTTGTATCAAAAACCAAAAAAAAAAGAAAAAGAAAACTCTACAGTTGCACTTGAGCCGAAAAAACCATTGTGTGTGTGTGTGTTGAGTGGAAAATAATTAGATGAAATAATTAAATTATGGTTCAGGCCAACAAAACAAACAAGAAGAAATAATTAAATTATGGGTTTCTGAGTATCTCCAATAGACTCTGATAATATTAATGTCAATATATAATAAATTAATTAAAATGAGTTATTGGGACTTGGGGAACAGGCCTGAAAGGAAGCTTCATTACAATATCCCTCCTTTCTGAGGCATTCGCAACCAAAAAAGTTGGTCTAGCATGTATTTAATTTTTGGTTTAATTATATTAATGTTTATGTCAATTGAATTAAGTTTTAAATTTAAAATAGTATTATTCAAACTTCAAATAAGGTTAAAACTTCCAATTTTATAAATAGAAAATAATAATGAAGTTATATTTAATTAAATACTATAATAGTTGAATATAACATGAAAATATTAGATATTATGTGATTTTATGATAAAAAAATCTCTTATTTAATTTTGTGAGGGGTCATGTGTTTTGACAGTTGACAATGAAGATCACATTAAAAGCCCACTAGTTCAAAATTTTTTCCCCAAGTGATATGTTTTCTCTCCCATATAAATATTGGGAGATATTGAGCAAAAAGTATTTAGTAAATGGAAATTATTTAAAATTGTTACATTATTGGTAAATAATACAAGCGCCCATTTTGTATCTTCTTTTAAATCAGAGAAATGCTTCAATATTTAAAGGATTAAAGAATACGATATAATTACACACATATGCTAGTATAATGTAGTAAAGCCATTTTTCAACAAAAATAGAATTTCGAAAATTATTAAGAAATTAGAAGATTTTTCTTATAAGGACTTTTTTGGACTGAAATTTCTTATTTCTTATAAGGACTTAATCACAACACAAACTAAAGTTAATATGGTTGTGTAGCGAGAAAACTGAAAAATAAATACCGAGTGCGACATATGTCAAAGCGAGCTTTTCGCAAACCCGAATCCAATCTCTACTCTCTTCGACGAGAGAAGAGAGAGAACGAAGAAGATGGCGATGGTAGCCAGCATTGTTATTATCTTTCTTCTCCTTATGCTTCTTCTGATCGTCGTTATCATCATTTTTGCCTGCAAACCGTGGCGCTTCTTTTCCTCTTCGCGACCCCGCTTATCCATCAAGGTACAATTCATTTTGTTTTGTTTGTTCAATAGGCGTATCACTTTCTGCTTTGGTTCCTCTGAATAATTGTGTCTCGAAGATTTCTGCGAAGTAACAACGATACTCTTTGTGTAATGCTCTATTTGGTTTTGGGAAATTTCTGGGTGATCCAAATCAGCATTCGTAAGTTCTGTTATATTCTATGCCGGTCGAAGGCTTTTTTTTTTAATCCCCCGTTTGGTGAAAGGTTGATTTGAGCTGCTTCTTTGAGTTTGTAGAGAGAAATTGATTCTTACGGGTTTTTTTTATCTCCGTATTCTCTTTCATTTTCGTACGAGTTGCATCAAGCTCCATGATCGACCTTTGAAGTGATCGGTGTGAAACTATGGGTTCCCAATATGGCTTGATTCAACATTGATCTGGGGTTACTTTTTCTCTTGTTTAATATCTGTTTTCATTCAGCTTGTAAAGTTGGAACATTCCAGGAATTTGGGTTTTATTGATTTGAAAAACCTTCTTGGCTTGGAGTTTTGTAGAACTGTTATAGCTTAGCACCAAAATTCAGGTTCCATTTATTTCTCTCCAATGGCTGTTAATCTTCATTTATGTAACCGTGTCAAGTCTTCCAAATGACTTGGTATTACATATTGAATTCAAATTTTGTCTATTAGGGATGGATTAGTGCTGCAAGCCTGCAACAGAGGGTGGGTTCAAAAGAAACATGTGACAGTACATGTTCATAGTCATAGTTAAATGACTTGGTCAATTTTCTGTTGAAGGCCTTATACAGTCAAGAGAATGTTCATGTTCTTTACTTGCTGAAGTTTTACAAGGCTTGTGTTATACGTTCACGAATGAATTGCAAGGACTTGACATGATATCCCTACTCTGTTAATTTAACTGCTTGTATTCATGTTCATTTAGATATGCTAGAAGTGAAGTGGAAGTGAAATTGGGGGTCATATTTTTCTGCAACAACAACAACAACAACAAAGCCTTAATCCCACTAGGTGGGGTTGGCTACATGGATCGTACGACGCCATTGTGCTCTATCAAAAACCATATTTTTAGAGAGGTTATTGACCAAAATGTCTCTCTCAACAACCTTGTTGAGTGTTTGTTTCGGCCTCCCCCGACCTTTCTTTGTGGGGCTCCATACTACTTGTT
>JBAGKO010000008.1:8383022-8399043 GCA_037177275.1 Acacia concinna
AATAAGGTGGGGAGAAATAAGGGAGGTCAGAGAGTGAACTGTTATACACCCATATGATAAATATGATAATGAGACTATGTTATTGTAAATTGATATATCTATTTTTATGTGACATCTTTGATAATGTCATGTATGTATATATAATTGTTCTCACTTGACACCTCATGGGCACTTACTCATATGCCCAATGAGATGGTTTTTTAATTACTGAGACATTGTCTCACCCCGTCGTTTTAACAATTTTTCCAGGTGATAGTTCAGGTGAGGGTCCATCAGGGAAGTCTCCGGAAGCCTAAGCTACTTCTGCTAAGAATAGTGCTTCCATCCTTTTTTGTTATGTTTGATTATTGTATATTGCCATATTAGGGCTCATTTTGCATACTATGTTTATTATAAGGATTTGATGCATGAACATCTCTTAAGGGCTTATAAAAGTCTAAAGGCTAATTATGTTATTGAATTTCTATGAAGAGGTTTTGTTCTTTTAATCATGTTATTGGGCTTTATTCTTTTAATTATGATAGATCTTTTAAAGATTTGGTTTCAAAATTTTCTATCATTGTTAACACATCTAAATTATTTATTACATTTTCTTAATCATGGTAGTGTTTTAATGGTAACTTGACAAGATATTTGATTAATTATGGTTTATGAAAAGGAAACTTTACAATTTCCAACAGGGTTCAAAAATATGATCAAAAGGGACAATAATGCAAGCTTTGTTAATGAAGACAAACATTCGTTAATTTTCTTGCTTCATTAATGAAAGGAAAAGTTCCAATGATGGACTATGGAAGGGCAGTCAAAGGGAGCGGGTAGCAAAAAGGTGATAACCATGTGGGTGGTCGGAGAGAGTCAATGCCAATATGAACGTATAGATTTAGTTTGGAGGGAATAGAGAGAGTAAAAGGTAAGAAGGAGAGAGGTGTAGGAAAAGAGAGGCTTTTGTAATTAATTATTAAAAAATTATTAAATCAGGGCCCACAAAACATAAATTAATGAATGTTTGCCTTTATTAACAAAGATGACATATTTTGTCCCCCTTTTAATAATGATCATAGGTATTTTTGCATTTCAAGCATTGTAAATGGTGCCACACATGTAGGATATATAAATGAGTATTTTTACACATGCACCCTCAAAATAATTATTTAAAAATTATTAAAGGGGGGCCCACAAAACGAGCATTAGCATTAATTAACAGAGCTAACATTTTTCCCCAATTTTAAATGTTTATAGGTATTTTTGCACTCAAAGTGTAACATCCCACTTTTTGAGACCCTTACCTTACTTTATAGTGGCCTTTGAAACCACTAACGTGTCCGTATGTCAAAACAGAGAAATTAAAATTTTCGACACAAACATAGTAGCGGAACAACTTTTCTCATTAACAGAGGCACAAAACTAGAATCCATAAGATACACTGATCATATTATACATGATTACATGCCAAGAAACAAGAAAACATAACTCTATCTCTAAGCCCGTTACCTTCTCCTGCCTCTTTCTGAACTCTCACCTTCATTGTGGAGAGGGTAAGGTTTCTTAGGAAACCTGAGTAGCAGAATCATAACCAGAAACTACCTAATGCAATGCATGTCATGCTAGAAACAATGCTCATATTTCACCTCTAGTGCCTTCTCTCTCAGTACATATTGTATATTGGAGCCTGCGGGTGACTCATCCCAAACACAAACAAATAGCCAAGGCATAAACAGGGAGTCATACTTCTCATACATACAGGGTAACACAACCAGAACATAGCATACACACATACAACAAACAACATAGCTCCTGTACTGCATCCATCCCCTATTGGTACCCTTCTGCTAACCACCCTATGCAGCCCGAGTCTTCTACTGCTAGCCCGTCCCCACTGCCCATGCTGAGACAGTTGGGCAGCATCTCTCTTTGATGTCCCTAACAGACCTCCCGACTGCTGGGCAGCACCTCCCCCTAAGAATTCCTAATTCTGTCCTGGATTTTCGGACAGCACCTCCCCTAAGGAATGCTATCTTAGTCTGGGACTATTAGACACTGCCTCCCCCTAGGAAATGTTATCTTAGTCTGGGACAGTTGGACAACACCTCGCCCTAGGGAAGGCTATCCTAGTCTAGAAGAATTGAGCAGCACTTCCCCTTAGGAAGGCTTGTTTTGGCTTAGATAGTTGGACAAAACCTCCCCTTAGGTTCACTATTTAGGTCTGCCCAATTGGACAGAGCCTCCCCCTAACTACTATAAATAACTGCTGGAAAATAAAGGAATTAACAAGAGGGAGGGATCCGAAACTTACTTGGAACGAAGATCAAACTGGGACAGCCAGAATTTCCACCGTAAGAGGTTATTTAAGAGAGGGTGGGAGAGCACCTTATGAGAGGGAGGGAGCACATTTTTGGGATGGAAAAATGAAGGAAATGTGGTGGCTATTTATAGGGAAGGAAGGGGGTCAAAGTATAAATATTTATTGGGTCTTTAGGTGTAATTTTCCTGAAAACTTTTACACTTTATTGACATGTGTTCCCTTCCACCATCTTCCATATCTTTCTCACATACAATATGCCTTCTTAGTCAACAAAGGTGGCAGCCACATTTTTATGGGGCCCACGGGGTCTATTAGTCTCAAATTATACCGAGAATTCCGTCTGCTAGGCCTGAAAAGCTAGGAAATTCTAGAAAATTATGTAGTCACCTAAAAATTATGAAAAATTCACATTAAATCCCTAAAATATTAGGATGCTACTGTTAAAATTTCATAATTTTTGGATATCTACAACTCCCAGAATAAATTTATCAAAAAGCACTTTATTCGGCAATTAGCCAATTTTAGCAATCTCAGCTAATATTTCTGGACTTTTTCTTGGCCTCTAACCAAATTTATAATTCTTTAAAATAACATACTAATTCTCTCAAGTCCCTCTCCAGAACATTGAGGTCCCAAATATCTACTATGACCGCAAACCTGATTAGGCCAAAATATTCACAGATCCCATAAATTTTTCTTGGACCTCAAAAAATTATTTTGATAACTCTATATTGTTCTGGATGCCATATACTTTATGCGGGACCATTATGGGAGCTTTCAGGGACCTCAGACCTATCCGCATTTTAACCCAAAACTTTTTTTCTTCACACATAGATCCTTCCCCGAGTTTCACCTCAATTGTTGTGAGATATTTCAGTCCTTTACAAACTAAGGCCCTTGGCTCATCCATAATACCTCATCTAGACCCCAAAAAATATTAGGGTACAACCCTTGATTTGGCCTAAAAATACTATTTTGGCCAAAATACCCCTTTTTTAGCCTACAAAAATTCTGGAATGTTACACCTAACACTTCCCCTCAAGTTGGAAGCAACTTGGATGTGAACAAGCAATCACCAATAATCTTCTTCTTCATGAGATTAGTAGGTTTGAGCATATCCAAAGAAAACTTCTTCATGAGTAAGTTTGAGCATATCCAAGTCGATTGTCATTTTGTACCTGATATGATTAAGAGGAACTTTATTTCTACAGGACATGTGAAGTCTAGTGACCAATTAGGAGATTTGTTGACTAAAGCCTTAAGTGGGATTCGTGTTGATTATCTTTGAAACAAGTTGGGCTTAATTAACATCTGTGCTCCAACTTGAGGGGGAGTGTTGTAAATAGGGAAATATTCTTATATTAATTAGGATTGATTCTAAACGCGTATGTAATTAATTCTACGCATCATCTATCTTGTATATAAACCTAACAATTGTATCAATGAAATACAACTTTTCAATTCTCTCAAATAACACATGCATTCACTGATCTTATGAGTTATATTGTGTTTTTTTTTTTTGCCTGATTGAAGCTGACTTTATTAACTTGCCTACACTGCCATTTTGTTATGTATGTTGTCATTTGTATACATAGCATCCCTTGTAGCCTTTTTGGGCTATACCATGTAGCCAATCCTGCACTAATCACGTAAAAGAAAAAATGGACATTTAGGCAGTGGTGGCAAAATATAACAGTTCAAAAACTAAAGCTGATCATGACTGTCATAATAAAATGAATTATTTTGAACCTATTGTGATATCAGAAGTTAAAAATAATGGCTATTTGTGGAAGAAAATTTAGACTTATAGAAGGAACAACATTTCTCAACTGTGATCTTCAGAGACATAAATGCCAACAACCTTCTCTTATTCATGACCTTGACTTCTTACTCTTAAGAACTTTAGTCATTCTTCTGCAATTTTTTTTCAGACTTTTTCCGGAAATAGTTGCTCGCATATTATCAGATTCATTAAAAAGAGAGAGGATTTTATCACTACATGATGCATCCGATGTTCTTAGAGAGGCATTTTTTCAAACAGAAGCAAGCATGAATCACCATTATGAGGTACTCTTTATTCTTTTTTCCATTTAGACATATTTCCATTAACTTGGATGCACCCTTGTGGACTAGACATGATTAAATGACTGTTGACATTGTCATTTTTAGAGTTTAATATTTCCTTGAATATGTTTTCAATGGGTGTGTTTTGGTATACTTATTTATCACGAAGTGACCTGCTTGACATATTAGTTTAAATTTAATTTATTACACTTTTTCTAACCAAGAAATGGATTTAATCCTTTCTCAGTTTCTTGTGCTAGCATTACCTGGAATATGCGTGTTTCTAAAAAAAATAAAAAAAAGAAGGGTGGCAGGGATTTGTCCACAAGTCCGAGCATTTTCTTTATCCCTTGCTTTGATGGAGCTACACATGAGATATCATTGAAATAATATTTGTTAGTGTAAGCATGTATGCTCATGAGGAATTTTTCCATTTTGAAGTTGCCTGTAACTTCCCCAATATTTATTCATTGTTCTTGGACTCTTTGCACTATACTGGAATGTCCTTGTAACAATATTCAAAACGTGAGAAGTTGAAGCTTTCATGTGTTTTTCTTTTGATTTGGGCTTTGAGGATCCAAAACTCTTTTGGAAGAACAGGTTATTGAAATACTTGTGGCTTATTGAGCTTTATGGCACTATCTTTTGGTGGGACAATTATGTGCTTACGAACTGCATTTATTAAGAATTTTAAGAGGTATGCTGAATTAGTTTCAATAACTCTTTCTGACAAAGGTGTAAGGTGTTGGGTATCATACTTGCAGAGAAGATGAAAATGTATTTTTAGTAGACTCTTGAAAAGAAATTCTGTGTAGCTTGGGCCCTTCGATATGGATTTATATTGTTCAGTTAAGGCTCTTAATTATGGTGGATTATTAAACAAATCTATCACAATATTTTTGGGTTTACTCTTTTTGCGTGGCAAACATAATCATCTCGAAAATTAATGGATGTCATGCCCAAAATTCTTTTCCTTTCTGTTTGTACCCAATTTTCTTACATTTATTTTCATGTTGAGCGTGTGCATAGCACATGAACCTACAAACCAACCTTGTTTGAAGTACAGTAACAGAGATCCAGTCCCGACAGAAGCCAGGAACTTTTTAACAAGCATAAAGTGGAATTTGCTTTCTCCAAGTTTTTGTTTCTTGTCAAATGCTACATTTTTCCCTTTCCTCTCTCTGTTCAAACTTGGATAGAGTCAATATCAAATTGTAGCAAATGTTGGACACATTAATTTTTTATTCTGGTCCAAGAACATAGTGAGAGTTAAAACTTTAATTGTGGCTACCAAGTAACTTGCATTTTTTGTACTTTGATGATAATAAAATTTGACTATATGAAAGCAAATTATTTGTCAACCTTAGGTTGGTTAGAGAACCTAAAACCTACCAACTTGCTTTTTTAATATTTAAGTCACTATCACTAATAATTTAGTTTGTCAAGTGAATAAAAGTTGTGGACATTATTTTTTCCCAACCTTATATAAGGGATGAACGAAATTCTCGTGAGTACCTGTCAAACTACCCATTCAGGTTCAGGTTTGGGAATAGAAAAATGGATTTAGTCATCTAGGACCGGATTGAGGGGCTGTTGGTTGGCTTATCAGACAAGTTCAAGTTATGATGATTGTGTGCTTGGATAACATTAATGATTGAGGCTTTCTATTATTTAGCGATTCCATATAAATAATTGTCACATAGATGAGATTTAACTTGTGAAAATTGCTCATTTTAAAATTTCCCTAGGTAAATAGGTCCAGGCCCATGCATTCAAGGACTCTATGGGGAAGAGCATGGGATGTAAGGTCGTTACCAGCTAGGGTTTGAGTCCAGGGATGGAGGCTACAGTAAATTTGATACCTGTTACCCATACCCTATCCATGACATGAGCATCCCGTCTTATTTATATAAATTTGTCTTCTGACAACAGCAACTATGAAATGATTTCATCTTTAAAATTTTCGTAATTTGGAGGATCGGGCTCACTTCTCTACATTTTATTGAAAAATACTTTGCAGGGATGTACAGCAACATTGCTTCTGGTGTGGGTTGATGGCAATGAAAATTTCTATGCACAATGTGCTAATGTTGGAGACTCTTCCTGTGTTATGAAGTATGTTTCTTTATTTATTGAACTGGACAATGCTCAGGACTAAAGTTGAAATTTAGGTCAAGGGTGGACTAGATGAAAACTAGGTTATGAGATTAAAAATAGTATGGTAAGAATGGCTTTTTTCTTAAAAAATTCAACATATCGGAATGTATGAATTGTGTTGATGGATGATAGTTTTGGCGTGACAAAACCCTTTCAATATTACTGAATTTGTATCAGGAAGGAATTGAGAGTAAAACTCTTTTTGTAATAATGTACATATATAAATACAAAATTCTGTTTCTATTAATTATAGTCTTAAGGTCTTGTCAATTTGCAGTGTCATAACTTGTTGCATTATCTATTCTATATATTTATATGATGAAGTTAATTGGCTTTCTTAATTACTATGTATTTTTTCTAGAGTCACATTGAGCAGCAATTTTTTTAAACAACATTATATTTTTTTTTTTTTTGGTTTTACTGTGTATTTCTAATTTTCCTGCTTCTTTTAAAATGTTTGAACATCCCGGCAATGCAGAAAGTCTAATTATTATTTGTGCCAACTGTGGCAGTCTATTAATTTGTCTGGTTACGAGACTTTCAGCCTATTGTAGATGTAGTCGCTCATACATGTATTACACTTCCTGGAGTGTTTTTTGTTGTTATGATGTTAGGTAGGCTGGAATTATTGTGGCTATGTTCTTATGCAACAATTTATTGTCTTTGGTAGTGTCGATGGGAAACAGATCAACATGACAAAAGATCATAAGATAACCAGTTCTTCTGAAAGACTCCGAATTGAAGAGGGGGGTGAGCCACTGAAAGATGGTGAAACACGTCTATATGGTAAAAAGGAGAGAATACAATTTTTCCTGAGTTATGAAATTGATTGGACTGTTGCCCTCAGACTGATTGTGGATGACCTGTCTTTGAATAAATACAGGTATAAATCTTGCAAGGATGCTTGGGGACAAATTTCTCAAACAACAGGATTCCCGGTTTAGTTCAGAGCCTTATATAAGTCAAGCAGTGCATATTGATAAAACAAGCCGGGCTTTTGCCATTCTAGCTAGGTGATTTATATTCTGATTTTTGCTTTTGTTAATTTTTATGGTACTTCTGAATATCCATATTCTGTGTTTCATTGATGTTTTAGAAGTAGTTGATCAGATGACTGGGCTATAGTTTTGCAAAAAGATAAAATTTATATGCAATTATTTCAAGGGGAATGACAATAAAATCCCAAAGGATCAATTTAATAACAGTCAAGTGCCAAAAAGTTTTGCTGCAAGATAAGTTGTAAATGTGGGAGTTTCAATGGCAAATTTGGCATACTGGCTTCCATTGATTTGAGAATGAGACTCATTTAGAATTATTTGAATCAATATTGGTAACATGTTTTTGGAGCTGACAATTATAACTTTGAATTTTTCTTATCATTATGCTATTTCTCCATTAATTTAGTTGTTATCATGGCATTCATTTGACTGTTTTCAAAATTTACAGTGATGGCTTGTGGGATGTCATCAGTATGAAGAAGGCAATTCAGCTAGTGCTTCAGGTTATATACAAACGCTTCTGTTTCAAGACATTGTTCATTGTATTTTACTGTCCACCAAGTTATTCTAATAATTTCCATACTTGGTACACAGGTGAGAGACACACACTCCTCACTTGCAGAGAATTCTGCAGAAAAGGTTGCTAATTTCTTATTGGGTGAGGCTAGAACCCTCAAAACAAAGGATAATACTTCTGTAATTTTCTTAGATTTTGATAACATCGCCAAATACTAGTTTGTATTAGGGATTTTCATGTTATAATAATGGTGAAATTTATATGTATATGTATATGTATATGTATATGTATATGTATATTTTACGTCATGTCCTGATCCTCCGTCAATTCCCATGGCCTCTCATCCGCAAGCTATGGAAATAGGTTACCTCCAATTTTATATGAGAATTCATGGAGTTTCCATTAGGTCCTCACCCTCATTAAATATTTGGTAAAGTCTCAAATTAATTGAGTGCATTGAAAAAAAAAAAGAACGTTACGCTTTATAAAGTACCTGTGAAGGTAAAATTCTTCAAACGAAAATGATTATAAATGGAAAAAGGTAAAATGAATTAATCACAATTGAAGGTGGACTCAAATATGAGTTTTATCAGAAGGGATGATATGTTAGTATCAAATAAGAGACCTCTGTGCACAGAATTTTGAAGTTTTGTTAAATGAATCAACAACCATTACTGGCAGGCCCCTAACGAAGAAACTAGAAGGCCAAAATGCGCTTAAGAAAAAAGAAATAATAATGGATATATTTTAAGAGACTGATAATAGGGCGAGTTTAGGGAAGCCCACATCGGGAAGGAATGTATCGAAGATAATAAATAGGAGGGAAAAGGAAGGGAAAGGCATGATCCTTGAGGCAGTTAATGGGATGTGATGAGTGGTTGGATCTTGCTATTATATTTATATTATATCATTCGTGCGAGTTGGATCTCTTCACCAATCTGATCCCTTTTTAAAAACTTATCTCTGCCCGCTAATTTTTAAAAAAATTTAATTATATAAATTTTTAACCGCGTTTTTCATTTGAAAACCTTTTCGTAGGAGTATTTCTTTAGGTAAAAATATTATTAAAATAATTATATAAATTATTATGTATATATGCTCTTCTGCCCTATTTAAGATAACATTTTTTTATACTCTTTCCGTTTTTTTAGAAAATTTTAAGAAGGTTAATTATATTACTTAATAATATTATAATAGTTCATAAGTCAAATAACATAATTTAAAAAAATACAACAAACTTTAATATCTTAAAATAATGTAATTAGTTTTTTTAATATTTTTATAAAATTTTTAAAAAAGTCAACGGGCCTTATAAATAGAAACGGAGCTAATATTAGTTATTTCATTACATATATATTATTTAATACAATGTATGGTATGAAATTTTTTAGAGAAAATGAAGAAAATGTCGCTTGCACTTGAACCGCAAAAGTTCCTATAAAAATCTATCAAAATGAGTTATCAATTAGTTAATCATTATGATTTTTTTTAACCAAGTCATTAAGCCATTATTGTTTTTCTTAACCTGGTGAAACATGTTAGAAAATGAAAGCTGTTCATCTTGTCACATGTTGAAAAGACCTTCCTTGTTCAGAGGAGTGTATATATATAAATATAATATTGGAATTAAATGTTTTACAAGTGTTAACTAATGGTGTTTAGATGTTTGTTATGTATTCCATCCATAAATGCCTATTGGCAGTTTTATTTCCCAAGCTTGAAGGCTTGCCTTGTTATATTAATATTTAAAAAGAAAACGTTTTTTTTAATGTAAAATTATCACTTCTTCTGTTTACTGTTATCACTTTCCCAGTACAGGTTCTCTTATGTCACATCATAATCTCCTATATTCCACCTGTAACTGGTTTGAATGGTTTCTGTTTGAACATACGCAGGAAAAGGTTGGTGATTATTTAAAATAAGAAAATTATTAATAACAATTTACTATTGAATAAATATCGGAGGAAGGTGTTAATACTTAATAGTATTAATTTTAAAAAAAAACTTTTACAAGAATAAACTATATATATACACACAAAATTAGAAATTTAGATGTGTTAAGCAAACACATTAAAGATTGATGTACCTACACATGATGCATTGCTTAAGTTGCGAAGTGATCCCCTTATATACAGTGGTGGTGGGTTTGATCCTCCACATCCACTTTCTAAAGTCCCATTTCATCCTTCAATCAAACACCCTAACACTCCAACAGTCAAACACAATAACAGGTTAAACGAACTAACAGGCTCTGTTCTGTCCTTACTTTGCCATTTCTAATAGAGAATAACTACAAAAAGCAGAAACAAAGACAACCAATTGATCAAACAGAATTGATTACAATAAGTTATTACACTAATAACTTCTAAGTGGTTCCAACTGCAAATCCTACACCAAGGGGTAAAAAAGCAGACAGATGGCCATTAAAACGACCATACCTACAATACAAACACCTCCTAACCTCAAATTACTAAATGCTATCCCACTAAATGCATCTCAAGAGTTCTACTACCCACTGTCAGGACACAATGGTTCAGATACTCTCCAGAGGAATAATATCCTCCAAGTTAAATAGATAGCAGAACCTAATGCTGGACCACTTGAATCAGCTTAGATAACTGCTCGGCTTTTAACTAACTTCAAGATTCTTCATTTTTGGTTCCAGTTCATTCTCATTGTCTTCATCACATTCTTCTTCGCCGTCGTCGTCGTCAATTCCGTCAGGGTCATTGTCATCCAGAGGACCAAGCATCTCAGGACATTTCTTGAACAAATCCTTCACCTCGTCAATACCTTCATCGGAAATGAAATTTCCGTCAATGTTCAGCAACTTAAAATCAGCCTTCTGCACCAGAACCTGGGCCAATTGACGAGCCCCTGCCCTTCGTATTTTATTGGAGCTAAGATCAATTTCCTTCAAGTGGATTAGACCTTCTATTGCCTTGCTTATGTGGATGGCACCTTCATCTTTGAGTTCATTCTCAGCCAGCATCAAGTTGACAAGGAACTGCTTTGACTCTACACACGCTGCTATTGCAGGAGCAGCTTTAACTGTTATTTCATTTCCGTCCATATCCAGAACTTCAAGGTACGGAGCTGAATCCTTAAGAGCATTAACAATGGCAATTGTACCGTCATCTTCCAAGTTCAGGTAGCTTAGGTACACCTCTCTCAGTTCTGCATGATTGGTAAGAGCTTTACTCAGAGAAACACCACCTTCCACACCAAACATGTTGTCTCGTAAATCAAGCTTCCTCAGCTGGGCACAATTACCAAGAGAATTGCACAAGGCAACTCCCCCTTCACAGCCTATCCTTGTAGAGGAGCAACGAAAGTTCTGCAATGAAGGAGAACGATTGACAATCTCAGCTATAGCTAGTGCTCCTTCATCTCCGGTCATATTATTGTGAAAATGAAGAACTCTAAGCTTCTCTGTGGAGGGAATCAGTTCACAAACTGCTCGAGAAGCTTCCTCTGAAATGCCATCATTAATCAAATAAAGTTCCTCTAGGCAGGTTTGTGATTTCAGAAGTGCTCCAAAAGCCCTAACACCTTTCTCACCTAAGGCATTCTGAGAGAGGTTTAAATACTTCAAGAAACTACCCTCTAGAGCAACTGAGAATATTTTCATGACTTCGAGTGCTTCTTCCTCAGATCTTCCAGCAATAAAATCTGATAGATCTACTTCTTTCAACTGGTCCTTCACAGAAATGAGAATAGGCTCGGCAACCTTTGCTGCTCCTAACCCAAAACTTCTGTTGCTGAAACATATTTTAGTGAAAGAATTTCCTGGCTCCTTCAAGGGCATTAAGAGTTCCTGAGCCTCCTCAGCTTCAATGAAGTTTCGTTGTCCTTTAGATATATCAAACACAGATTCACCGGGTGCATCTCCATTCACAGATTCAATGGGTGAATCTCCATTCACAGTTTCAATGGGTGCATCTCCGTTCACAGATACAGGTTCAATGGATGCATCTCCGTTCACAGATTCAATGGGTGCATCTCCGTTCACAGATTCAATGGGTGCATCAACATTATCAGATGTCACTGCCTCTTTGTTATCCTTGTTACTAGGTCCATTTTTAAGAACATCTAGGATAAGCTTGCTACATTCTTTGGCATAAAGCTGGACAGCAGAACCTCCATCACCATCTGGCTCCCTCTCATAATGTTGGTCAGCTATGGCAAAAGCCATGTCCTCAATTCTTTTAGCATTCACTTCAGCCTCTTCCTTGTTCAGAGTTCCATACTTCTGTGTGAAAATAGATTTAGCAGTAAGATTGTTGGTCATCCGCTCCACAAGCATCTGTCTAGTGTTTTGACTAGGAGGCCATAGTTTGATTGAAAATGTCCTGCGCTGTGAATTCAATTCAGTAGAATCCATTGCAATGACACCTGCAACAGTGTTCATGTAAATAATTTCAATATATCCATTATTGGAGTAAGGGAGAAAGAGACTAAAAAATTATTTCACCAGGCTTAAATAATTAAGCCATCTTTGAAAAGTATTTAAAGTCCTGACTCCAACCCAAACACCTTTGAGGTTTGAATAATTTGGTTCAAACAGCAAATTTTCTAAAAAGAGTTTTGAAATATTTATATTTAACCAGTGCATACAAGTAACTCTTCAATCACCAATAAATTATACCAACCACAAAACAATCCCTGCGACAATTAAGTGATAAACAAATAACATAAATCATGGAGAGGTAAACACAGCCAAACCAACTTCAATTACAAAATACAACAGCCTCATTACATTCCATTTCAGTTATAACCAGTTTTTGAAATAACCAATCAAATCAGACCAAGTAAAGCTTTAAAGCTAATAAAACTAAAACAAGAGGAATGAAAAACAAATTTTCACCATAAAAAAAGAAGAAAAAAGAAGGAACAAATAAATGCTGCAAATGAGTGGATAATTTGTATGGTTTTATAGTTCATTAAATTTCTTACAATGTAGGAGGAAAAAGGAGTTTCCTCACTTGAAGTCAGTGGACTCAGCTAATTCAATAGGACTACCTCAAAGAGGAGCATATTTAAGGGGAAAACACAGATAGCAAAGAAGCAGCCAACATGAGGTGCATGGGTGCAGGTTCAGGCACAACTAAAGTATATGTTTAATATTCATCAATAAACAAGTAAACTATAAGTATCTTCCTCAATGAAATTTCCCATAGAGGGAAAATCTGACTTTTCTTTCACCCAGTCCTACCCTTCATTTTTTTTCTGACTAATGGGTTTCCAATTCATATCAAATAAAGATAACTCTATTTCTTTATATTTATACTCCCTCCAGTCCTAATTATAAGGGCTCGTTGACATTTTTGGAGAATCCTAAGAAAGTTAATTAAATTAATTTAAAACATTAAAATTTATTGTTTTTCTTCAAATTATATTGTTTGACTTATGAATTAATATATAATGTAACAAAATAAAATATATGATATAATTAAGTAATGTAATTAACTTTATTAGAATTTTCCTAAAATTCTCTAAAAAAGTCAACAGGCCTTTATAATTAGGACCGGAGGGAATACTAAATTTGAAGGATAATCAATGCAGTTAATGAGATGTTTATCTTGCATTTAGCCCATCTCTATCCATAAACTAGTTTATAGACGACAACACCAAAAACACAGGAACTACAAGGTTGTATCACAATCAGAGAAGAAGTAGAAAAAGCATCAGGAACAAAGTAGCCTTCATAAAGCAAGCACTAATTATATCTCAGATATCCAGCAGAATGGAATATCTATTAAAAACGGTCTCATTAAGCGTTGAAAGCATAAGTTGCCTCATTAAAGCACTTCAAAAGAATATCTTGTTTAACGTTCTCTTCATCGTATTAAAGGCAAAGCCATCTCATTCGTTCTAAAGTCCTTCAACATCCCAAACCCTTTTCCATTAAAATGCAAAGATAAGCCCATGGATTTACACGCTCCACTATACTAGTTTTCAATCCAACATTTCACATCTAAGGTAGAGTAACAATCATTTTCAAATGGACCACAGCTGTAACAATTCTCAACTTTATTTAGCCAAACCAGTGCCCTTTAAAACTCATCACCAAGTTACGTCCAAAAGCAGGAAACAGAATCAAATTCGACCACAAAAAATTTTGATAAAAGAGCACTAATTCCCCTGCACAAAGCCCGTAGACAAATATTTGACATCAAATTTATGAGAAAACGAATAAAGGCGAGGGGTCTATAAAAGCAAGGATGCAAGCAAAAACATCAAGTACGATATTTTTCCCTCGGCGAAAATCCACATAGTCGCGGCTGGAAAATAGATAACTAATTTCCTTTGAGTTTTTTTTTTAACGGAAAAATATAATTTCCTTCGCCCCCAGTTTGAGCATAAAAACATAATCTTTTGCCAAATACAAGTACGCAACAGATCTGAGATAGCGCAATGACAGAAACTTAGAATGAAATGAATTTAAGCGAAACGAAAAGAAGCAGAAGAATTGAAAGCAATGTCGAAACCCATTAGAGAAGGCGCAGTGAACTACAATAACGATAAAACTAATCATAGAGGCATATCTAAACAACTAAACACTAAAACCCTAGAAGTGAGAGGAGGATACCTCTTGATCTGAGAGTCGAAGCACAATCGATCGAACGATATCAAATCAAATTCAAATGGTGAAATGACGTAGCAACATAAATACTGAATCAGACATGTGGAGGGAAAACCTAAAATGACGGGAAAAAAAAACGTTTTTATTTATTTATTTTTAATCATTTTTCCAGAAAGAAACAAAGAAACGCTTTGTCATTTGTGAAGATAAAATTTAAAAAAGGGGTAACTGCTTTTTTTTTTTTTTTTACGTGCGTGATATTTTTTTTTTGGGTGCGTAACCGCTTTTATGAAGAAAAAAAGGTGTAATTTGAATTTCTGTCTGATTGGTAGCATGGGCCTTTTAGGCCCAAACTGTGAACTTTTTTTAAAAGCAATACTTACAACCCATTTAACCTCCTCCGCCCCTCCTCTCAATTAAACCAAACAAGGCCCATAAGTTCATGTCATTTTTAATTAGGGAAAATTTCAGAAAAAGACCTTCAAAATAATAAAAAGACAATTCAGTACTACAGAATCTAAAAATATTATATCAGTCCTTTGATAGGAATCTGAAATTTTTGGAATCTGAAATTTTTTGAATCTTGAAATTTTGTGCAATTACATAAATATCTCTAAATTTTCACAACAAAAATATCTTAATTTACAACAATAAATAATTTAGGTCATATGTATTCAAACTGTAAGTTACTATAAATTAAGATAATCTGGCTGTAAAAATTCATAGGCATTTCCTAGATATGGAATAGGAACAAGCAAAACCAGATTCACATGACACTTGACATTAATGCACAACATTATGCAGAAATTTTGTGTGACTTCTTCACACGAATCCATCAATCCATAAATTCACTCTTTTATTCCTCCTCCATGAAGAAAGAAGCCATGCATTGATGATTTTCTTGCCATTCTCAGATTTTCAGGATTCAAGATATGATAAACATGATCTTCTTCTTCCTGTTCAAACATGATCCCTCATTGAGCTTTAGGAATGAGGTGATTTTGGGGCCTTAAGAAACATGTTCCACAAGCTTACCCTGTCCTTGTCCTGATTGGAATAGGATAATTTCGGGCCCTAATAGTAAGGCAACCACTTAAACTTCTCATAGTGGCATACCACTAGGTATCAAATACTTTACATATATATTTCCTCAATACTTGATGACCTCATTTCATACCACTGTTGGTTTTGTTAGATAACTATATTGGAGAAAACTATTCTTTATTCTCTCTCTATACATCAATTGCTGATTTACTATTCAGTTTCATAATATGTGATCTAATTAGTCATAGAAATTTCATTTACCATTTGTCTCAATTAGTAAACGAGAATTTAACTTGCCCTGATTTATATTTATAAGTCACTTTCGGTATGTTTTACACACATTAAAAAAATCT
>JBAGKO010000008.1:8399143-8420920 GCA_037177275.1 Acacia concinna
CGAGCCGGCCCACTTAGGCCTGAGCCCGTCATGGGTCGACCTAAATTCCCAGCTCTAAATATTGATATAGTGGACAACAAAAAATAGGGGTAGAGAATGAGTTAACATTAGCATCTTGAGCAATTGAAGAGAAGAAAGGTAGGGGTGAATTTTATATGCAAAATCAAGGGTTAAGGTCAAGGTAAAAAAAATTTATAATTAAGGTTAATTTGGTGTATTTATAAATAATTTTGATATTATTATATATACTTATATAATATTATAAATTAAAAAGTTAAATAGGTCAAATCTGTAAGCTTGTAGGCTAGGCTTTTATGAAAAAAATGCTTGGCCTATTTATCTCAAGAGGCTTGAAAATAGGCATTTTGAAAATAGCTTTTACGGATTTTGAGGTAAGTATATGAGAGAAGTTTTGTCTCAGCTTGCGCAAACCTTGGTTTGAGAAGTGAAAACAAACACCCCCTTAATAGATTAGACTAGGCTTTATGTAGGTATTTTATTAACAATTTATTTTAGGTACTTTTTACAATAATAAAAAAATTTGAAATATTTTATTTCCTTAATTTAACATATTTATTAATCAATCCTAAATTAAATGTGCACAGTTGAGGAATAGACCACTATAAAAACAACTACTGAAAAGGAACCTTGAACAACTAATAATTGTATAGACCATAGCAATATTATCACTTAGTAGGTTTTGCAAAGGCAACGACAAACAATGATAATGAACTAATCAAATATGTCAATGATAACAAGGAAACTTGGGGTTTTATAGTTAAAGTGATTAGAAAATAGATAGTGGCTAAGAAAAAACCACCATTTGAGGTTTGAAAAGTTGGTATGATTTTAGCTTACGTACATATAAGTAAATAGATATTATACTTGTATTCACTAAACATATATTATGTATGGCTTTTAATCTAACTTATTTGATGCAAATACGGTGATCGAATTAAAGTTCTTATTACTTAGAAGGGACAAATCAAACAATACACATACCATACACGGTGTGAGAACAAACTAAAAAACTTTTATGTGAGGACATGCTGTATGTACCTCAAAATGATCCAAAATAGCCACTAAGTACAACCGCGAAATTATTTTTTATGTTTTTTGCAATCCAAATAAGTATGATGTCTATTTTGTCTTTATTAATTTATCTAATCTATTTTTCCTTAATGAGACATATTTGAATATTAGTGATGATGACAAGCAACAAGTTGGTTTAATTGAGATTGAGAAGCTACTTCAAACGAATGGGAGATCTCTCCATTGTTATCCATTAATGCCAATTCCAATATCTACTGTGTACTTTGATATCATAAATCATTTAGTGCTATCGGAACCTAAATTTTGACAAAGAAATGAGTCAAAGAGAAACATATACATTGGTAGCATCGTTGACATGGGAAGGGACGAGATATACTAAAGTACAATCATCCCTTTGGTGGCATATGTATTGTCATAGGATGGGACTTAAGACAAATATTGCCTATGATCCCAAGAGGTAGCTGTGTAAATATTGTCAACTTGAGCATAAACTCTTCTCATTTATAGGGTCATTGTAAGTTGTTCTAGCTTACCAAGAACATGTAGTTATCTTTGAGTTTCGCCCAAGATAATTCAAAGTTAAAACAAATTTCAGATTGGCTTATAGATGTTGGTGATGGCCAGATTGGTATGCCCTATAATGGAATAGCAAAAATACAAATATTGGTAGAATTTTTAATTCTAGACAATCATAATCCTCTACAATCGTTCATCAAAGTCACTTATCCTGATATGCACCAACATTTGTCTGATTCTGAATATTTAACTAATAGAGCTATTTTATCACCAACTGTAGAAGTTGCAGAGAAAATCAACAACTACATGTGTGCTTTATTGCTTGGTAATGCTGATAAACATTTTAGTTCTAATTCTATGAGTTTAGCATATCAGGACTATGCTTCATTACAAGACATGTATGTACACTACAGAGTTCTTGAACACAATAAAATGCTCAGGTTTACCTATACATAGGCTTGCACTAAAAGTTGGAGTACCCATAATGCTTGTGAGAAATATAGATTAAGCTGTTGAATTGTACAATAATACTAAGCTGAGGGTCACATTTTTTGGCAAACACACTCCATGGTACAAGTGCAAGTCAGGAGGTTCTAATTCATCAAATGGATTTAAATCCGTCAGAGTCTAAACTTCCATTTGCATTGACATATAGGCAATTTCCCATCATACTATCGTCTGCTATTACGATAAATAAGAGTCAAGGACAATCAATTACTAACGTTGGATTATACCTACCCAGTCATGCATTCACACATGATTGGTTATATGTAGTTTTGTCAAGGTTAAATCAATGGACAACATCAACATTTTAATATTTGATTCAAACAAAAAGCCCACAAACATGACAACACATGTGGTTTATAGCAAAATTTTCCTAAATATCATGTAAGACTCATTATTAGGTATAAAGATTTTTTTCTCAAAGTATTTAATGTATAACTGTGTCATTTTAATAACTACTAAAGCCATTTTGTCATTAAAAAATTACATTCAAAATATACAATAAATAAAATTCATGTAATCGTGCAACACACAGGGTTAACACTAATTTATATTTATGACCCATCGTTTTAAGGCATTTCAGAATCTATCTAATCTATTTATTTTATAATTACACTCTTCATTATGGGTCTTCTTTCCATCCCTATCTGAATGTATCTTATTTAGTGATCAATTTTATGGAATAAGTCAATCAGACGACCCTCAGGTCCTCCGGATAAGTATATCTATATATGCTTTGTTCATATAACATTAGCTATATATATATATATATATATATATATATATATTCCTTGTTCGTATAGCGTATCGTATTGTGGATTATTTGTCTGCAAGCCAGATTTATATAATTTAATACGCCATAGAATCTGATTCTATATTGTGATTAAACAGAATTTAGTTTGAGAAACAAAACCAAGGCGTTATTTGTTTTAGATATTCCACTCACTTGACCGAAATTTGTTAATATGGATTTATCTTCAAGAGTTTTTATCATTATATATATATATATATATATATATATATTGTCATATTGATAGAGACATACGACGTGAAAATTTTGAAAACTTACATGAAAATAAATAAAATCGATTTCATAAACATTTTTTTACTTTTAGATTTTTCTTTTATTTTGATTTTCAATTAAAAATTATAATTATAACTTATAATATCTTCATACAAATTATCCAATTGATCTTCCTTTCTTTGAATATGGATTCTTTTTGGGCGAGATATTCAAATTCATATCTTAGAGTTAGAAAACTCAAGAGTAAAATACGTTTCATTTTTTCATATATTCTGTACATAAAAAATGTCGGTGTAACTCATGCAAACGTTGTAAACAGTGAACCAAGGCATCTGTTGGGCAGCACTTCCAACCCATTTAATTTGTTAGTGACACGTTAAATTTCAATTACAAACGTTACCTACAATAAACCTTGCTTCCATTTTGAATGTTGGGAGCTTTGATTTTGAACGTTGGGAGCTCTTAAACCATATTTGAACATTGAACAAAACAATTGGATAGAGGAAAATCAAATATGGTTAATGATTCTTGTAACTGAAATGTTAATGTGTAAAATATGTAAGCTTCAAAATTTGTGTTTATCCAGTAAGCCGATTTTACAAACCCCTCATGCGCAGGAAGGGAAATTGTTGGATTTCCACTACATTTGAATAGCTAGTAGCTTGGTGTTGCACATGCAAGCCCACTTTTTCTCTTAACCCATTTATTGCTCCAAATTCACAATGTGTAATATATACTTTTGTGTTCTCTTTCTTTCAAGCAATGTGTGACTTTATTCCTATTTAACACACCCACATATATTAACTCCAACAAAAAATTCTTATATTTCCCCCTAGTCATGGAATCTCCCTTTTATTTTGAAAGTTTATGATTTCCATAAAAATTAAAATTTAAAAGTCATATGGACGTGGCTTCTCTCCCACAAAAAATTCTTATATTTCCCCCTTTCTATCATTTTCCCCTTCTTTAATCTCATTTTCCCTCCACAACCATTAGATCAAAATCTCAATAGTCTAGATTCAACCCCATAAAAATATATTGTAATTTTTCTTTAAAAAAAATAAATAATTTTTTTGGTGGAAATAAGTAAGTAAATTTAAACTGCTAGAATTTGATCTTGACAATTAAAAAAAAATAGTCTATGTAATAATAATATATAGCCTGTCAGATTAAATTTTAGCCTTTTAAATTTATTTATTTATTTAATTTTAAAAAAAAAAATAATATATTTTTATGAGAGAATGTTAAATCTAGACTATTTAAATTTTGATCTAATACTTGTAGAGGGAAATGGAGAGTAAAAGAGCGGAAAATGATGGAAAGAAATGGGAGAAAAGCCAAATCCCATGCTACACATATAAATCTCTCTCAATTATTTTTAAAATTCCATCTCCACCCACACGGCCACATCGATCCACCATTATATATTATTTCTCTAAATTTTACTTTTCATTTTAAATATACTAAAGTATGCGTTTAGAATTTTATGTTTGCATAAAATTTCATTTTAATCTTTTAAAGAAATCATTCAACAGCTATCATGATTACGAAAAAGAACAAGCATTAAATATTTTTTTTTTGGATAAACTAAGGTATCCCTCAACTCGGTAGGCTAAAGACTAATCCTCTGTTCATTGTGAGTTCCTCTATGAAAAGGACAGCTAGTCAGGAAATTTAATACTGCTCCATACTCAAGGCCAGGGATCAAACCCCTGACCAAGGTTAAGGGTGGAAGAGCCTATACCGCTCTACCACACGCCCCTGATTAAAAGTGTTAAATATTTAACATGTGTTAACCATGAAAGAAAAATTTGAAATTAATTTTTTTAAAAGAATTATTATGATTAAAAGAAGAAAACCCCTAATAGAAATTCAAGTACATTATTGAGCTTTAGGCTTCTCTAAGCCTTTAACAGACATTCACTCCTCAATACAAACTTTTTAATTAAATAATACTTCTTCTTCTAACAAAATATCTAAGTTAAACCACAATGCCAAGGTCTCTAGACACCCAAAATTATCAAAAGTAATATATAATCACAGAGAAATCAAAGATATATAGTTAATGCATCAAACATCCAAAAATAAACTAGAGTATGCAAGACGAGACTTAATGTGACAATATATAATATCCTGCATAACTAAAATGATGGAATCAATACTCTTAACAGCAATAGCTTAAACTTGTAGAGCCTTTCCTGACGGACCAGTGAGGAAACTATCACTTAGAAAAATGTGAAATCACCAGTGAGACAAAAGTTTCATCAACCAATAATCCATTTCATTGGGCATACGAGTAAGTGCTTGTAAGGCGCCAAGTGTGAACAGTTATAAATACATAGTATTATCAAAGATGTCGCATTGTTACACGCATATCAATTTACAATTTCATAATCTTATTATCAAATTTATCACATGGGTGTACAATATCAATACACACAATTTACTCTCTTACCTCTTTTATTTCCTCTAACTAAACTCATAAGCTAGTACTCACTCATGTGATTAGCTTAACTCAACAATCTCACTAATAAAGTGATATGAACCGGTCAAAATCCACAAATTACAAGACCAAACTATGGGATCCCCCTCTAATAAATTAGTGGGGTGTCAAGGCTATACTAAACACAATTGAGCCAAAGGGCTAATTATATATGGAAGCCCACCACCTTATTTTCTCTTTTTGTATAAGAATTCACCTTTTTATTTCCATTAAAATAACCTCCCATAAAAATCCACATCTGCCATCCCTTCTCATATCAATACTCAAAAAATATAATCATTGCAAAGTATCATATTTCATTGTCAATTCACAAGTTATCAAAAGAATCTTTCCAATCCCATAAATTAGCACCAAATTTATATAATATCGTATTATTATCCATTCCTCAATAAAAGTAAATCACACGAGATTATTTCAATACTAAAATAACTTCATAGTATATGGGCGTGTTTAGAGTGGCGATTCTGCAGGAAAATCACACTATTGTACCATTTAATCGTGTGATTTGAAAAAAAAATTACGTGCTTGGACTACTAATACGCCAAATAAGGTGATTTGTCCAAATCGGGTGATTTGGTAGAAGCACCAATTTGATGCTTTTCACACTGATGCACTGTTCATTTTTTCCCTTACTATAATTTACTCCTTCCAATCCTTTATAAGACCCAGTTGTCTTTTAAAAAAATTCTAAAAAAACTAATTACCTTATTTTAAAGTATTAAAATTTATCATTTTTTAACTATTTTGTTTAACTTATGAACTAATATATAATATGATAAAACACAACATGTGATATAATTAAGTAACCTATTTTGTTCCTTAATTTCTCTAAAAAAATTTAACTAGGTCTTATAATTAGGATTGGAGGTAGTATAAATATTACAATATATTTACATGTAATTTATACTCCTTCCAGTTCTAATTATAAGACCCAATTGACTTTTTTGTAGAATCCTAAAAAATATTTAATCATGTTATTAATTATATGTTTTTAGCTTTATTTTTAATTTTATGAAAAGTTATTTTTCATTTTCCTCTTATAATTTTCATGTATTTTTCAATAATTTTCTATCAAAAGTTACTTTTGAAAATTTCAACCAAACAAATTTTACTTTTATATAAGTAACTTATAAGTAACTTCTACAATCTTTGTTCCAAACACAAATCAAATTACCCAATTTTACTTTTCCAAAAGTCACTTTTGCAATCTTTAATTTAAACACACCCTATATCACACCCAATTACAAATTTATAATTCTATATATTTAAAATCAATCACAAACATGTCACAAGCATGCACAATAAAAGGAAAGTGGTTACCTCTTGCTACAACAAAATTTACCATAAGAATGCAAGAGCTCAAACACAAGCCAAAATCAATCTACAACAATTAATTACTATACATTAATAACTCTTTGAGTTATTTGAAAATTAACTTAATTCCATAAGCTTAAAGTTTAGAATTAATAAAAAATTCCGATTTCACACAATAATTCAATTATTTGTTTTAACATGAAGGGAGAATCCTAATTAAATCATTTCACAATAGCAAAATCTGAATTTAGACATACACTTTCAATAAACTCTTAATCAGGCCGTCAGGCCTAATTAAGGATTTTAGAATTTTGTTGAAAGACCATAATACCCTCATTTATTTTTTTTAAAAAAGAAGATTTTCAATTTGTAGATTCTCATATGCTTTAATCCTAAGACTTTTAATCCATAAATTCTCATATATTTATAACCTCAACGCCATAATCTAGATTTCTTTCTTCTTCTTTTTTGCTAACAAATATATGCTTATTTTTATAACAATGTCTCTTTAATCCTAATATTGTACCATGTATCTGGGATGCATGTAACATCTTTATAAGCAACTGTTCAACTGTTCGAACCCTTCACTCAAGCTTTGAAAGAAACAATTAGAACTTGCCAAATAATGGATGAGGCTAGGTTTAAGTTAGGGAAAAAAATAGAACAAAACAAATGGGGAGAGGAGAGTTTGAGAATATATTCGTCAAATTACCACATTCAGAAAATTTCTATTTAGGCCTATAGGCTTTATTAGGGATTTGTTCAAAGTGCAGGCCTGATTTAGAATTTAGATATTTTAAATAGATTTAAATAGGATTTTCTCTAACATGAATTCAAATATTTTTTTAACCTACATAACTCAATTGGAAAATTAATTACCATCAATTGAACAAAATCCCCAATGTAATATTTAGGATTTTATGTTTGAAAATTTTTAAATTATAAATCTTCACTTTATCCAACAATTTAAACCAATTAAAACTTCAATAATAACCCAAAAACTCAAATAAACTATTTGACCCAAAAGTAATTAGTAGAAATATCTTGTATGAAATTATTTAGGATATAATTTTATGGGAAAGGAATATAAAATCATATAAAAATCAAATGGTAGAACTAAACATATAAAAACTAGTCATTAACTTTTCTTTACAATTCTATGGACATCTATTGACAAAACTCAAAGCTTGCCTAAAGCCCTAAATTCAAAATATTATCTAATCTACAGAAAATTATAACCATAAGAAAGAGAAAATTATATATAATAACTTTTACAATAAATTTTATGATTAAAATTTAAATTCTCCCTCTGTTCGCACTCTTACTCTCTTCGTTGAGCTAAAAAAGACAAGGTACAAAAAACCGGACCAGGCATCGAACCGATCACATTATGGGTTTAGGGTTCAAAGGGTTCAATTGGGTCGAACCGAGGTTCAACCGGACATATTAAAATATTATAATTTAATTGATAATGATAAAATAACACTATATATATGCATGAAAATTAAATAAACATTTTAGTATAATTTATAATAATAAAATAGGTGACAATATATTGATATATTTTTAAAATTTCATAAATAAATAGATAATATTCTTTTTTTTCCCTTTTTTTAAAATAAAATCAGTTGACCAGATTGAACTGATTAACTGGTTTTTATTAAGACCGGACCGGACCAAGGGTCGATTCTCGATCCAACCGGTTGAACCGATTGGTCCGGTCCTGGTTTTAGTACCTGGGAAAAAGAACTAGAAGAGTGTCACCATCTGTCTAGAAAATGAGAGGAGGGAGTACGCCCACCATTAGCAATATAATAATATATTATTATTATTATTATTATTTTCGATTGAATATATTATTATTATTATTATTATTATTACATATATATTTATATTATATACTTTATAAAATTCTTTTTTTCCTTCTCCTTGTTTTTTCCCTTCATATTCTTTCCCCCTTTTTTTCATATTATTATTATTATTATTATTATTATTATTATTATTTATTTCCTTTTATTATATATATATATTAAAAAATGATAATAAAATACAATTATTACCTTATTTTTACATTTATTTCACTACCTTATATATATATACACCATAAATCATATTTTTAACAATCCCCCTTTTTATTTGCAATAATTATATAATAAATCTATTTATCATAATTAACTCTTTCTTAATTATGATTAAATCCTAAAATAAAAATTTAGGATGTTACAAATGCTGACTCCACAAACGTACGAGGTGAAATTTGAAGGGCAGTTTGGGCTTCCAGAGTGGAGATAATGTAACATCCTACTTTTCGGAACCCTTACCTTCCTTCACACTGGCCTTTGGAACCATTGACGTGTCCGTATGTTAAAACAGAGAAATTAAAAATTTCGACATAGACGAACAGAGAAACAACTTTTCTCATTAATAAAGGCATAAAACTAGAATTCATAAGATACATTGATCATATTATACATGATTACATGCCAAGAAATAGTAAAACATAACTCTATTTCTAAACCCGTTCCCTTGTCCTGCCTCTTTCCGAACTCTCACCTGCATTGTGGAGAGAGTAAGGTTTCTTGGGAAACCTCAATAGCAGAATCATAACCAGAAAACCACGTAACACAATGCATGTCATGCTATAAGTCATGCTCATACTTTACTTTAATGCCCTCTCTCTCGGCACATACTATATACTGGAAGCTTGCACGTGACTCAACCCAAATTCAAACAAACAACCAATGCATAAACGGGGAGTTATACTTCTCATACATACAGGCTAACACAACAATAACACAACATACAAGCATACAACAAACAGCAGACAAAACAAAGTAATACAGGTTGAGGGTAAAGATTCTTGTTACCATATACTTCTCGCATGGTGTACGGGCTCTGCTTCGCTATTTTTGGCGCTGCTGGATTATTGGTATGCCTCTTTGTTACACATATACAAACCACAATAATTCTTGTTACTATATGCTCTTACCGGTATTCTACTGCCCTTCATTTCTTGTATCCCTATAGGTCCTAGTTCCCTACTACCTAGACCAGGTCTTTCCCCTTCCTGTACCACATCCATCCCCTACCGATACCCCTCTGCTAACCACCCTGTGCAGCTCGGGTCTTTTGTTGCTGGGCAGCATCCCCACTGCCTAGCCGGGACAGTTGGGTAGCATTTCCCTTTAGATGTGCCTATCGGACCTCCTGACTGCTGGGTAGCACCTCCTCCTAAGAATTTTTAATTCTGTCTGGGACAGTCGGATAACACCTCTCCTTAAGAAATGTTGTATTAGTCTAGGACAATCGGAAAACACCTCCCCTAAGAAATGCTATCTTATTCCAGGATCATTAGACAACACCTCCCCCTAGGAAATGCTATTTTAGTACAAGACAGTTGGACAACACCTCCCCCTAGGGAAGGCTATCCTGAACCAGAACAATTGGGTAGTACTTTCCTTTAGGAATGCTTGTTTTGGCCTAGATAATTGGACAGAACCTCCCTTTAGGTTCACTATCTAAGCCTATCCAATTGGACAGAACCTCCCCTAACTACTATAAATAATTGCTGGAAAATAAAGTAATTAACAAGAGGGAGGGATCTGGAACTTATTTGGACCGAAGATTGGGCTGGGACTGCCAGAATTTCCACAAGAAGAGGCTTCTTTAAGAGAGGGTGGGAGAGAACTTTATGAGAGGAGAGGGGCACGTTTTGGAGGTGGAGAAATGAAGGAGAGGAGAACCCTATTTATAGAAAGGGAAGAGGGGTCAAAGTGCAAATATTTATTGAGTTTTTAGGTGTAATTTTTCTGAAAAGTTTTAACCTTTTTGACACTTATCCTTCTTTCACACAATTTCACTTCTTTCCACAAGTTTCTAGCTGCCTTCTTGGTTAAGGCAAGTCCAACCATATTTTTGTGGGGCCAACAGGGTTTATCAGTCTCAAATTACACCAACAATTTCGTCTGATAGGCTCTAAAAGATAGGAAATTCTAGAAAATTATGTAGTCATCAACAATTCACAGTAAATCCCTAAAAATATATGAGAATACTGTTAAAATTTCATGATTTTTGAATGTCTAAAACTCCCATAATAAATTTCTTAAAAAGTTTTTTTGGCAATTAGCCGATTTCAGCAATCTCAACTGATATTTCTGAACTTATTCTTGGCCTTTAACCAATTTTATAATTCTTCTAAAATAACATACTAGTTTTTCTAAGTCCCTTTCTAGAACATTGTGGTCCCAAAATATCTGCTATGGCCAGGGACTTGGTCTGGCCAAAATATTCGCAGATCCCATAAATTTTCTTCGAATCTCTAAAATTATTTTGATTACTCTAAATTGTTCTGGACGCCATATATTATATGCATGACCATTATAGAAGCTTTCAGGAACCTCGGACCTGTTCGCGTTTTGACCCAAAACTTTGCGAAACTTTTTCTCTTTGTACATAGGTCTTTCCCCGAGTTTCACCTCAATTGTTGGGAAATATTTCAGTCCTCTATAGATTAAGGCCCTTGGCTCATCAAGAATACCTCATCTAGGCCTTCAAAAATAACAGGGCACAACCCTTAGTCTGGCCCAAAAATACTATTTTGGCCAAATTACCCTTTTTTTAGCCTACAAAATTCCGAAATGTTACAGATAAGACGAGTTGGAAGAATGTTTTTGCCATGTGGAGCTGAGTTGGAGCAATTTTTTGGCAAATAGGATGACTCACAAATGCAAAGGACACTAATATAAAAATGTGAACAGATTAGGGACTGAGTCATATATAAGTAAAAAATTTAAGGGACTGAGTCGCATAAAGTCATAGTTGGGGACTATGTTATAACTAAGTTAAAAGGTGAATGACTTAAACAATTAATTTTCCCTAAAATAATTCTTTCTTCAACAAATAAATAGGGGCGAATTATTATGAGATCTAAAGGAAGGATTTAGTTCAAAAAAAATGAGGAAGGATTTAATCACTCAAAAGTATAATGATACTTAGAGCTGGGAATTAGAGTTGGCCCTTCAAGAGTCAGGGTTTTAAAAAGATTAGGGCCTGCCCTGTAGGGCCAGAAGCCTTTTAAACATTTTTCTTCAACATTTTTTAAGGAAATAAAACTAATAAATTACAACAAGTAAAATTCTAATTTAACACATAAATTGTGTTAACTTAAGTTTAAATGGAATGTAACATACAACATAAAAAGAAACAAATGACATAGTTTAAGGTACACCATTATCAAATATCAACTGACTAAAAATACAAATAACACAACCAAAACATAAAGAGTTAAACACTAATCAACATGAGCTAAACGGTATAGTTTGTGTGTATGTTGTTGCCTTATTGAGTTAGTGTTTTTTTGTCAAAAGGGAATTAGTTAAATTATGTAAGATAATTACAAAAAATTAAAAGGGATTAAAAAGGCCGGCCCATGGCCTTATCGAGTTTGTCTTTTTAAGTCTAAGGTCCTACAAGACTAGCCCTTGTATGCCCAATTCTATTTTTAGTTTTTAAAATACAAATCTGACCCTTAATTTAAATTAGTTTAAAAGGACTAACCCAACGGGCTCATCTTACTTTCTTGACTCTAATAATAGCTATGGAGTATGCGTTGAAAAGTTAAGGTAAAAAAATTACAATAAGTGTATATTTTACTTAATATCTTTCTTGAAATTTCATAATAATTCTCCCTTAATTAAAATACTGCTGGAATATATTCGACGCAGTTCTTTTCCAACTGTTATTAGATTAGATTAGATTGGATTTAAATACCTTCCTGAACTTGGTTTGTATATCAAGTTTGTCTGACGTGGGTGTGGCTGACGTAATGAATCACAGATATGAAAGAAATCAAGTTTGTGTTCAAGGATAAATATTATCCTTTTTTTTTAATACTCCCTCTGTTCCTATTTATAAGATTTTTTTTAGAGAATCTTAAAAAAATCTTAAGAAAGTTAATTACATTACTTAATAATATCATATTATTGTGTTTTATTACATTATACAGTAGTTCATAAGTCAAACAACATAATTTGAAGAAAAACAACAAATCTTGATGTCTTAAAGTAATGTGTAATTACCTTCTTTAGGATTTTCTTAGGATTATCCAAAAATGTCTTATAAATAAGAACAGAGAAAGCATAATTTTAACATAAAAAAGGTATAATTAAAGTTAGTCTGACGAGAAATTAGCCATGACTTTCAATATATTCCCTCGGGTCCTAATTATAAGGCCCTTTTGGAGAATATTTGGAAAATTCTAAAAAAACTAATTACATTACTTAATCATATCATATATTCTGTTTTATTACATTATATGTTAGTTCATAAGTAAAACAACATAATTTGAAAAAAAATGACAAAAATTTTAATATATTAAAATAATATAATTAACTTTCTTATAACTTTTCTAAAATTCTCCAAAAGGCCCTTATAATTAGGACTGATGGGAGCATCACTTAATGAGTTTCTATCAAGCTAATTTATCTATAAAAACTTATCCAGACACAAATCAAATTATATCATTGTTTGTTAGAATTAAATTACATTAATTAATTTTTACTCCAACTTCAATTTGTAAAAATCAAATAAAATAATCGTCACTTTTGCTCGCCTGAATTTATATTTGTAACTCACCTTGATAGGATAGTTTAAGATCTAATTAATTGTAATTAAATTCATTTTTTAGGCCTAAATATCATTTTCTCAATATAAAAGAATATTATTGGGTCTATATAAACTTTATATTTTATAATCACATTTCTTCTTTCCATCTCTATCTGAATGCACCTTATTTAGGGACAAAGGATGGACACCAAAAACTATTAATTTGTGTCATCTAGATTTGATCTGGGAGGTCTAGATTTTATATTTTTAAATAAAAAAAATCTTTTAGTAAAATTTTAGTTAAGAGATTATCTATCTATTAAAATAATTTTTTTAAAAAAATAAACAAAAATCTGGACCATCAAAATCTCATCTAAATGACTTGATGAGTTGAGCTCCACCTGGGGAACTGATTCCCTTATTTAGTGATCAATTTTATTGAATCAGTCAATCAGAGGATCTATTAAATCCTCCAGGTAAGTATATCTATGTATTCTTTTTTCGTATAGGGTCCCCCACCCAACAAACACCCCCCCCCCCCCAACCAAAAAAAAAAAAAAGTGTGGCGTATTGTGGATTATTCTAGCATTCCAATTTTCCATAGAACCTGATTCTTTTTTCGTGATTCAAAAGATTTTTTTTTTGAGAAAGAAAATGAAGGAATTATTTGTTTTAGATATTAATTAGACTCACTTGATTTAAATTTTTTAATATGGATTTATTTTTAAGGCTTTCTCTTATAAGAATATAATCAATATAAAATAAAATAGACATTAGTCAATATAAAAAATTTTGAAGGGCACCATGTAAAGGATGATTAATATTTGTTATGTAATTTAAAAAATTTTACTAGCAACTTTTAAAATGTGTGTATTAATTTATTTTTTTATTAAAAATATATATACAAGGATAAAAAATACAATATAGTATAGTACTAAGTACTAACAATGTACAGCACAAATTTAAAAGGAAGACAAACTAGACATATTAAAAAAAGAATAAAAATCATGTGCGTATTAATTAATATAAACCAAAATATAATATTTTTCTTCTAAATTCCCCTAATTTTGAATGCGAGGACTAGAAGGGGAAATGAGAGAAAATCTTAAAAAATTTTCTCTCCTCTTCTAAAAATTTTTGTTATTCAAACAAGGAGAGGGAAGTAAAATCCCTCCTCTCCCCTCATACCAAACAGACTCTAAATGCTCTTTAGTTATACAAATTGTCAAATTCAATTTGAACTTAATAGTATATGCATGGATCGATAATCAATAGTATTACATAATTCAAGAGTAAATTACATTAATTTTTTTTCATATATTTTACCTTAGTTATTGAATCACCCTTTTATTTGAAAAGACTACAATTCCTATCAAAATTAAAAGTTATATATGCGCGCGGTAGAAATAAATCTCTCCCATCTATTTTCAAAATTCCATCTCCACCCACACAATCATCTATATATATATATATATATATATAACTCCCTCCCATCTTTAAGTTGGCTTGTTTGGTATGAAGGGTTTGGAGGGAAAGGGAGGGGAAGAAAAACTTTTATAAGTTACATTTAATAAAATTAGAGAAGCTAAGTGAGGTTAAAATGTTTTAATTAACTTTTCACACTTCTTTATTTTATATTTTTTCTTTATTAATGTATAACCCAATTTCTTTAATTTCTTAAATTCAACTTATAAGAATTTTATTTTCCCTTCCCTCCCCTCATACCAAGCATCCCCTTAATATAAAACCTATTCATTTAATTTGATTAGGTTAATGAAGTTAGTCAACAATACATGTTTTTTTTAAAAAAAAAACACTATAAATTAAATCATCTTCCTTAAATTCTCCTAATCTCTCTTTTACTTGATTATTGAGGGAACATTGATAGATGTACGGTAGGAAAAGATTTACAAAAGTAAAAAACATGTCTTATATTTAGGGTAAGAAAAAATCTTAATTAGGTCCTACATTAAGAACTCTTTCATTAAATTTAACTTTTTATTTTACTAGAATATCCTTCTTTGGATCGGAAAGAGAGAGCTCACGTGTTAGTAATATTTTCGATACAATTTAACTTTCAATTTACATAAAGTTGGAAAAACTAAATGTTGAGAAATGTTTGAGGTTTGATTTTAGGATTTAGGGTTTTATCTTTAATGAGTTTAGTAGACTCGATTGGAACTAGTTAGTATGCATATTGGAAATAATTGTTGAAAACCAAAGTCTATAAATAAAAAAAAAAATCTTGTTCAAAAAGAAAATAAATAACTCCATTTAGTCCTTAATATACATATAGCCTAATTTAATTATATTAATAAAGTTAGTTACATTAAGACAATTAATATGACATTTTTTTTAAAAGACCTTAGTTATTTTTCCTGATTTTCTCTAATCCATATACTCCCTCTAATCTTAAATATAAGACCCTTTAAGGTCCTTTTTATAGACTACAAAGGAGGCCTTATATTTAAAATAGGAGGGATTAACTTTTATTTGATGAAGGAGTATCAATAAGGTTATTGGAAAAAGATTAACAAATGTGGGAATTATGAGTTATATTTAATATCAATATCAACTATATAATTATGTCCTGTATTAAAGAATGAAGGGAGTACACACACTATGAGATCATTAATGAATAAACTTGTCTGTTTTTTTTTTGGTCCAAAATTTGTCTATTAATATAAAGAAAAGGATTTAAATGAAATGCTTTAATTCATGAACAAGAGACATAAGTGATAAAACAGCTTATATACTCATTATACAGACTGAAAAACACATTTTGTATATTTAACATACATTTCACCAATACCAATTAAATTTAAACAACTAAAGGTAGAGTTTCAGTTTAACAAATCGGTATACCAATTATATATAACCCTATGCTTTATTAATTCATTTTGGCTGATATACTCGCATAATAATGGATCGAGAGGAGAATAAGCAGAGAGATATAACTAAGTAACTAACAACTCAAAATTTACTACTCCTCCTCCTCTTCTTTTAGGTTTGAAAATAATTATAATTACCATGTTTACTCGATAAAAAGACGTTCTATTGATGAATAGTGATGGAATCATTAAGACGATAAGGCATCTGAATTTTCAGCTATTCATGCAAGAACGTAAACGGCATAAAACTACACTTTGCTATGAGGCTACCAAGTTCCCAAGTAAATTAATATCACTTAAGAACACACATGCATGTGTGTGTGTATTAAACTAAGATCTCGTAAAAGTGTGTGTGTGTATATATATATATAAACCACCCACAGATACATAACGCAGTTAACTTGGTAAAGCCAGCTGCTTCTTATTCTAGCTAACACTTCATTATCACACTCATACATCTCACAGCATATCGTACAACAGTACAACAGCGGAGAATTACATCTCTCTTTCTATATATATGTATATTTATTTATATATAGAGAGAGATTAACCTGCTTGGGTATGAGGGGATTGATGATTTACGAGACCAGGAATCCTTTGCCTGCCAAAAAAGGAATATTTGGCAGGATAGGCTCGGTTCCTTCCAGGAAGAGGAGTAGGAAATGAACTGGCCATTGAAGCAAGATTTTTCTGAGCTTGATCTTCATGATGATCATGATGAACTCGAACACCACCACCAGCCACACCCATTCGTGGTTCCAGTTTTTGCTGATGCTGATTATGATGATGATGATGATCAGCCATGGCTTAGCTTGAAGAAAATGAGAGAGACTAGGTTGGATTTTTTGTTTTTCTTCTTGCGTTTGATGAATATTATGCAGGAAACAGAAACCAGGTTTTTATAGGGGCATTCATGAAAAGCTTGAAAGGGAAGCTTTTGGACTGACGTGTTAACATTATTACTTGGAAGGTGGAATAATTTTCTTTTTTATTCTCTCTGAGAGACAAGGTTTCTTTAATTTTTATCTTTCTGTGGAGAATCTGGTTCCATTTTCCCCCATATAATGGAGTTGTTCAAGCCGGAACATTTTGAACTAGTCCTCCTATCTTTATTAATTCCACCGGCCTGATTTAAGTGATTTTCAAACAAGCATCTTCACTTGAAATGGATATGTGATTTAGGATAAGTGTTGGATACAATGGTTAGAATAGGAGACTAGATTCACTCATAGCTCGATTTGGATAAAAAAACCGTTTTTATGGTTAACTTAAGAGTATGAACCGGAGTTGAGCCGTTATATTGAGCTGAAACTTGAGATTGGATCAAGAACTAGGATGATTTTTGGGCTTGAAAAAAAATGCTGAAAATTTTTCAAAAAACTATTAAAACAATTGACTCTTCCAAAAGGCTTAATATATTTTCAAAAATTTTAGCCATATGGTGTTACTCCATGCAAAACTTTATATATTGTGGTGTGATTAGATTGGGAGAGGGGTCTCTCCTCTTCCCTTCACATTCTCTTCATTTTTGAATTATCGATCCCTTATATCAACGCTTCAATGGTTCATATTTTAACTTATTTTAAACTCGTTTATAAAATATTGGTTAATATCAATATTAAAGGAAAAATAATTTATTTTTTTAAGACTTAAAGTGTCATCAATCTAACAATTGGAAAGGGAGGAAGATGGGAATGTAACAGAAGATAACTCTCCCAATTATATTGACAATTACGCTTATGAAGAATTTATTTATTTTATGCAAGCTATCAAATTAAAATAAGAAAAAAATTGTTTTTCTATATAATTTTTATATGAATATGATTATTTCATTTTATTTAATCAGTATGTCATTGTTTTGGTCTATCTGGCTGGACCATGAGAACCATTAACCTTTTGCCTTTTTGGTCCACACTTGAAACATTAGTTTGATTCGTGTGTATAATGTTTTGTTTCAGTAATTGTCTCCAGATGAAGCACAAATCTTGTTTGTTATTGAACTAGACCTATAGTAATAACCATAGACATTTTATTTTATTTTTGACAAACCAGTCAATACACAAACCTAAATAATTCCGCTTGAACAACACACCGAATTAAGAGAAGAATAAGCCGAAGTTATAATTACCATCAAGATATATATATGCTCCTAAAACATTAGTATGCAGTAACACAGCTTCCGGTTCATATTTTTATCTGTTTTTCTCAAATTATATTGATATTTTCTGAATAATAATCAAGTAGGAGGGGAGGGACTAATTAAGGAAGATAATTAAGGTGTTTAAGAAAAAAAATATTATATTAACTAATTAAACTAATATATTTAATCTAATTAAATTAGTTAATTAAGTTTTACATTAAAGACTCGATTAGTATTTTGTTGAAAGATATATAATCCATATCTTACTGGAAAATTTCCGCAAGAATAAGCCATGGACGAGTCAATGCTTTTTGTTCAAGATCCTTTGGTCATTAGAAGCATTCACACGAAACTTGATTTGAACCACTTTAAGAGATTCCAGCTAATCTAACACTTTCATATAATTTTTTTTTGGCAAAATTATAAACATAACTCCTCTGATCTTGATGTTAATTACTCATTTTTAATATCAATACATTTATTATCACAGCCCCAAAGAAAAATCCTATTTATTACAATAATTTTCTTATTCTCTCATTTTCACAATCCTCTCTGTTATGATTAATTCCTTATTTTCTCTCTTATTCTCCCTCTTCCTATAAATAAGGGTATTTTTAATAAAAAAATTGCAATTTTTAAATATTTATTATCTATAACCAACTTTTTTCGGTTAAGCATACATTCCTCATAAAAAGAAATAGAACCGAGTATAATTTAAGGAAATATAAATTGGTGGTTTGATTTATTCATGCAGTTTTAAAAGTTTATGTGGGTTGTTATTAAGATTTATAAGTTAAAAGAATTATTTATACATTATTTAATTTGTAGTTCAATGGAGTTTTATATAATTTAGCCTAAATTTTATATTCACCAATATTGAGCACACAAGTTGTTATCATGCATGCAAGCTATTAGGTGATTACTTCTTAAAGTTACTGTTATCATTCATCTAACTTTAATTATTCGCTTTGCTCTAGTGCAAAAAACCAATTTAACTCCTTCATTTTGCGTCTAAAACTTGTGGTGTTCGTTTGCACATGTACCAGACATCGTAGTTTACTAATGGCATCCATTGTTTAAGCACTAGATGCCGTAGATAACTTCTAACTTACGACACCTGTTGCTTTAGTAGGGAAACCAATTATTTGAATGGAAGAAGGATGCTGAGTATAGGGGTGTGCAAACAATCCCGGTACTCCCGGCCCGGTCCCGGGATTTTAATCCCGGAAAATTTCCGGTCCCGGTTTTTTATTTTATTTTTATTTTTTTAAAATTAAATTATCATTTTATTTATATATTCTTACCTCTATTAATTAAATTATCTTTTCAAAATATATGTATAATATATTTAGTTTGAATTAAATCGTATATATTGTGATACTAAGCTTAACTATATACTGTATAAAAATAATAATAAAGATAAAATAATAACAATAAACATTATTTCTAAAATTTAGATTAATTTATGTAATTACTATAGTCTTATTAGTTCTTAAATGATTATTGTTAATAATAAACTATAAAAAAAATTATATAAAATAATTTTTTTATAAATAGAAATCTCGGGTACCGGGATTTTCCCGAGACCGGGCTTCATTTTCTAGTCCCGGTGTCTAACCGGGATCGGGACCGCGAGTGGCAAATCCCGGTCCCAGTCTCAGATTTGTACACTTCTATTATATGCTTTCTGGTCCATTTTAGACGCTCTTTCTACTCTTTGTTTCTAGGCTATGAACACCAAACCCACCCAGATCCACCATACAATAAGAGAAAAGAAGGAATGAGAGGAAGGGTGAGAGGGATAGAGAGTGATGCTACCCAAGAAATTTTTCATCCAACTAATTCTTTGATTGGATAGAAGGAAAATGGGAGTGGAAAGAAAAGTAGGATGTAAAATGGGGGAGGAGAGAAAATTTTCTTTGCTTGGATTGGAGAGAAAATGGGTGAGAAAGAAAAAGTGGGGAGGAAAATGCAGTGGATCCAACATCCTTTTTTCCTCCTAAAATTTCTCTCTGCTAGTGGAGAGATTTGTGGAGAAAAATATAATGTCCAAATTGCCCCTCCACCGTCGCCTCCTACATTATAGTTTTTTTTAATGCGGGGAAATATCATTCAACGAAGAAAGCATTACATAGGTCTGCATATTTACAAGGATGGTAACTAAGTTAATGCAATTAATTCATAGAGCTAAACAGATTGAGTGTTCTTTCCGGGTAATTTTTTTATTAGTCGTTTCCTACAAAGTTGTATTCCTTACAATAATAAATAATACTCCTCTTAGTATTTATATGGATTAACTTTTAAGAATAACTTTTATAGATTTTGAGGTAAGTGTGTGAAAGGAGTTTTATCTCGCCTTACACAAACCTAAGTTTCATAATTGAAACCAAACATATACCATTAGTTTTTCTTCCAATCCAAGCAGGCATCCACCTCACCTTCTTTAGTAAAAAATTGTAAATAAACTATTAAAGTAGCTTATATAGTTTATATACAACTAGTTTTAGTCTTCAACGTGTTGGCAAACTATTTACTATAACGAGATTTTCTAGGTTAAGATAAAATTTTAATGGTCAAGATTTAAAATTTTCAACGAACGATTTTCAAACTATAGAAATATTTTTGAAAAATTGACAGTTAAGAGATATATTTTATATCCTTTGAAATAATTTTTTGAAGAAAAAAAAGTAAAAGTGGAAAAGAAAATTTAATCTAAATCATTTAAATTATATCTAAATAATTTACAATAAAAAGTAGCTCTATGAACTCCTCATTACTATATTTATTGAAACTACCTTATAACTTATAGAACCGTTAAAACTGGCCGAGCCCTTCATGCTAGCTTGTTTAAACCCTTTAAAGTCAAATGTCGACTTATATTTTATATGGTGTAAAGAAAAATTGGGCTTAAAAGGGCTAGAGCCGAGGGCTAACCCTTTTAAACTCATAATAATTTTTTTAATAAAATATGTATCTCTTCAAATTTATAAATTATTTATATCATGACAATAAATAATTATCTGTACACACACACACAAATATGTGTGTATGTATAATGGTCCAAAAATAAAGATATATAACTTTTCAAACTGTTTTACTAATATGTTGTATTGAATTCAAAATTTTGAGATTTGTTTAATTTTTTGATATTCAAAAAATTTGAAAAAATACATATCAAAAAATTTGAAAAAATATTGAATTTCAATAAACATGAAAGCTTAAGGGTCGG
>JBAGKO010000008.1:8421020-8435111 GCA_037177275.1 Acacia concinna
ATGTAAAAAAATATAGGATTATTTTTTTAATTTAGAGTTTTAACTTTGAAAAATCATAAAAAATTGAAAACAGATCCATTTTTTGCCCATAATGTATCAAAATGTCACTCATTTTATGTAGAATCTAGTCATAAAAGAACCACACAAAAAAATATTAAGGAGCTACCCCAAATTGGAGGTAAAGGAAGGAAAATGGATGGGAAGAGAAAGGAGAGATGCTCCTTCCAACATTATGCTTTCTATTATGTAACGACCCAAAATTTAAATAAGATAATATTTTTTTAATGTGAAAATTTTGAGAACAATGTGAAGCAAATAAGTTTATTATCTTAATGTTGTATTAATGTCATCTTAATATTTTAAATGTATAATATTTACTAAAATCTGAGAACAAAGGGAAACTTGTAATATGGTGGCTGGGGGGTTGTAGAATATAAAGGGGTACAAGTTCGAATCTTTGGCTTTGTGTCAAAACGGTTATTTTTATTTGTGCTACAAAAGAAAGGAAAATTACTAAAATAACCTTTAAAAAAACCCACAGATCAGAATTTTTTTTATATAATCACTTTCGATTTTAGGCATTGGGGGGAGAGGAAAACGGAAGGCTCCATAAATCTCTAGCTCTGTTTGCTCGCTTCGCCCTTCTCCATATTTCTGTAGTCGTCGCCTTCGTGTCTAGGGGTGGGGGCAAGGATTGCCGTCCCCCTCTTGCCTTCATAGTCTTTGGTTGCTGCTTCTTTTCCTCCTCTGTTTGGTGTTTTGGTTATTTTTTTTCTGTAATCAGAGTTGCCTTGGGAAATAAAGGAGCAGCGCATTCGGTTTCTCCTCTACCTCTTTGTTGGCCATATTTATGGTGTACAATTGAAGCTTGAGATGTTGCTTGGACGTGTGGGCTGTTCTTTTTCTTCCTCTATCATTTTTCCATCCGATGCTTTTCTGGGTTCTCCTGTAAGTGGCTTTTGCTGCTGCCATGGCTGATGGTGTGAATCTTATCTATTGACTTCTTTCAGCACTTAATAAAGAAATGTGGTGTGGGAGTTTAAGGAGTGTATATAAGTTGGAAGCTGATGTGTAGGAGTAAGCCATACTTGGGAGCGCAAAAGGTGAGTGAATAGCATCCCATTATACTTTTTATAAATGACATTGTTATTACTTGTTATATTCTTATATTAATTACCAAATTCTAATCATAGTTTTAAAAAAATGTTTATTAAAATTGCTCAGTTTTTTTATTGTCGACAAACTAGATTTAAAGGAAAGTTTGAAATATTGTTTGAGAACCTTCATGTTGGGGCATACTATGATATCATATTTGACACAAGCTATGATGTTTTGAAAGAAGAACTCTTTATTGATTTGATAAATTGGCCACGGGCATGCTTGAAAACGTTTTTAGAAGACTGAATATAGAACGCTGGTTACTAACAGTAATACTGTTAGTCCTTGGTGCACCATGGTTAACCTCGAGCTCGCTTGACATTTATGGGCATAGTACTCACGCTTGATATTCATGGGAGTTGTTCTCATGCTTGTTATTCATGGGTCTTGTACCTACGCTTGTTTCGCGGCCTTGTGTTGCGCTTGCTTCGTGGCTTCATGCTACGCTTGATTGTTATTTACCCTCGTGGACTGTGTGTCCACGCTTGTTTTTGCAGTTTCATACTACGCTTGGTTAGTTACCCTCGTAGACTGTATGTCCACGCTTGTTACTCATTTTGTTTAAGTCTTCATTCAAAATGGGATTTCTTTATCCTAGATGATACTTGGTTTCATCGACAAGTTATTTTTTTCACATTATTTTCTTATTGATAACTTGATATATAATTTCATCCATGTTTATGATTTCATACTTAAAAGCTACATCTAAATGTCATCTCTTTGTTGTGAACTTTTACTTGGTTAATTTATTCCTTTAGTATTTTATTACTTGTACTAATGGGACGTTATTCATCAGAAAATATTTTTGGCCTCAGATAGTGAAGCTGATCATGTCCCTCTTGCTATTCACGTAAGGTCTATGTGGCTAAATTGAAGCTGGATCGTCATTTGGACAAAGTTTGATTCAATGTAATACTTTAAACTCTTTTGTATATGTTGGTGCACTTTGTTTAGGTGTTTCACATTGTCTATAAGCAGGATTCCCAGCTGTTGTGGAGTGAAGTTTCATATGGTATACAGAACTTGTATGCCATTGTAAGAATTTCGCAAGTCCGATGAGACTGTACGAAAATATCTATAAATTACTTCATATATTGATTTCAAGGGAGATGTTATTTAAGAGTTAGAAGGAATATATTCATATTCAATATTTTTGTAATTATTAGGAGAGACATTTAATTATATGTGTTCTAAGGCTTTAGGAATGTGAGTCATCTCACATTCTGTGCCGGTCATTCCCTAAATTTTGGGGCGTGATATATTAATTATATATTAGGCATCTTTGATTTATTTTGATAACATTCATTTTTCACTTTAAGGGATCAGTATTTTTTCCGTAATATAAATCATCGGTTATGAGTTACTTGTAACTAGTGCATGGATTTAACGAGAATATTCACTTTTTAAAAAAAAATTCTGAATATGAGCACTAGATAAATTAATTTTTGAAAAGGTAAAAAAAGTTAGTTAAGGTAAATATTTACGATGGATGTGTGTTGGTTTTTATAAAATACTCAAAAATTTATTTTTTAGAAAAATTGATAAATTTGTGAAACATTAAATTGCAGTGTTCTTTATACCAAAACAAATCCCTTAATGAGCTCTTAGACATTAAGGACTATCGAGATCAATTTATGTCCATGAAAAGCGCACGTAGTTTATATATCCAAACTAAAAACGTAAGAAATTGATGATGATGATGATGAAGAATTATTAATAAAAAATTGATTATTTTTAATGCAAATGATATATGTCCAAAATACCTCCACAACATATATAGTTTTTAGGTCATCCACGTCTTATTTTGCAGGGTTGACTTCGCTAAATATAATTAATATTTTCGATCCTAATTATAAAATTCGATTGTTATTTTTTTTAGAAAGATTAAATAAATTAAATAAGTTATTTAATCATATTATAACTTATATATTGTATTTTATTAGATTATACTGCATTTGATACGAATTATATAAGAAACAAATTATATTAGTTCAAAATATTTAAATTTCTCATTTTTCTTTAAACTATTTTGTCAAATTTATAAACAAACATATATATATAATATAGTAATATAATACATATAATAATTTATTTACCTCCTTTAACTGAATCTTATAATTAAGAACAAAGGAAGTTATTAATTAATAAGCCAAACATATTAATATATAAATTAAAATAAAAATGTAAACATTTTAAAGTAATTCAATTAACATCCTTAATCTATTTTTAAAAAAAAATCAAATAAGTCTTATAAAACTGAAAGTAAGTAGTATTAACTACTACATAAGGGAATCTATGAGAATTAACCAACCACATATTAATTCGCATGAACAACACTAATTCAATCTGAATACCACAAGGAAAGTAGGAAACCAAAGTCAACAAAGAATGAGAACTTAACCATATAACAAGCACCTACACCAGCAACATACATGTACTATAGAAATTATAAGTACTATCTATCTCCTTTATTCCTGGGTTTTAAAATACAAGTATTATATGTCACTTAGCTTTATGGATTTTCCCGGAACAATTGGTTGAGCTCAACGGGAGTCGTTTTCTCACCTTTGGCTCTGGCAACCATGATGGAGAGTTTATTAGAAGCTTTCTTATTTTGCAGATTCATCAGAAATTTTGCGTCTTGTTCTCGACTTTTGCAGACAATAGTGATTTTCTCCATTTTGGAAGCTTTGGTTGTGAAGTGCTCTACAAAATTTTCCTTATTTTTGTCTCCACTCATTCCTTCGATGGACACAAACTTGAGGGTTTCTCCAACACATTTGCACACATCTTTTGTCTCCCAAAGCATCTTATATTGTGGATCTTCTTGATCAGCAAAAGGGCTGTAATTTGTACTTTTGTACACCTAATTAATTAATTAGTTAGACAGGTATTACTTTAAGTAAGCTTCCAAAAAATAATCAGAAGCAGTAAATGAGAGAAAATATCATTTTTTTTAAATATATATATATAACAGTTTTTTAAAGGTTGAAACCAAACACTACAGAATAATTAACTTATACATTGTATGAGATTCATAAACAATAAATCAATTTTCATAAAATCTCCACACTATCAATCAACAGTTTATTAACTATTAAATCTTAAAAACACAAAAGACCTGTACATAGCCAAAATGAATAATCAACTGGAAAGTCAAAAACACCGGATGAGTAATTTCCAGAGTTTTCAACTTAAGACGTTGTCCCAACACGAATGAAAGTGTCTGGGCAGCTCTTTTCTTTCTCAAATCGAAGCCAGGCACCAAGAATTCTATACAATTCCCAAAGCGGTACTTTGTTTTCATTACCTGAAGGAACAAATAAAAATATTTTATAGGTTTGAATAATTAAATTATGAACCAACCAATAAGATCATCATCGCCAAAAGGATTTCGTAAAGGAAATTTGCACGAGGAATTTGCGGAAAGGCATGAAGAATCTATTGAATTTTCAGAATAAAATTTCCTTTGCGAACAACAAGACCATCTTCTGAGATTGGTTTGGACCGACTTATAAAGGAGCAAACGTTTTGAGCAGTAATCTTGAAATTCATAGCTAGCGGGCAAGCCAGAGAAGAAAGATCAAGAACGTCAAGACTTGGCGTTTCAACCCACGAGTGAGACACACATAAACCCCTAAGCTTCAAGAACTTGAGTTCCTGATGAATAATCAACACACTATTGACTTGACACTTCCAGAGGCTAAGACTTTCCAACTTCTTACAATATGTGTACTAATAATTTCTACGAGGGCCTCAACATTCACTCTCACCCTACTCAGCTCCAAGGTTTTGAGTCTGTTACAACCCTCAAAATGTTCTGAAGAGTTTATGCTGTAATTGGAAATTTCAAGTGATTTCAAAGAGGAAAAGATCCCAGGAGAACGTAACCCTGTAAAGTTTTGAAAATGTACTGTCTTTCTCTAAAGCATGTACAATAAAGGCTTGGTTTCTCAAGCTTTCTCTGTCTCTTAGACAAATCCATCAGCATAGTCTGCATGTCTTCGAGGGGTAAATATAACAATCTAGTAAACAATATTTTCAATAAATATTGAATTTTGGAGAAATTCTAGGAAAGAGTGCTATGGAGGCAGCCATGTTGTCGTAAAATTTTGGATCATCAAATTATGTTCAAAAATCATGAAAATTTACAGGATTAAAATAGACATTCCAAGATTTAAATTGATAGGTCAACCAAATTATTTAGATTTATATACTAAGATATATGAATTTTTGAAATATGCCCATTGGAATTTTTTAGTTTTTGGAGCAGTGTTTAAAAATGAATTTCCTTGGAGTTTTTTATGAATTCCAATTGATCAAAGAAATTATTTTTCCCTAAAGCTACACTCACTAATTGATATTTGAGCTTTGAAATCACCTCAATTGAATGTCTTTGCAATTAGATATGAATTTTCAAATTTGAGTGAAAATTCCATTTGGGAAATCCAAAAATTGTAAATATGTAAGGGTAAAATGGTAATTTGTAAAATAATTAAGAACAAATTATTTTCCACAAATTTTGAAGACAGCTCGGTCAGAGAGGCATAAGAAATGCATTTTATTTAGGTCAAATAAAAATTAAAACAAGAAAAAACTGGACCAATAAGAAATCCACATATGTCTACCACTTGGTCCAATAGAAAGCAAGCAATTGTAAACCTCATATGCTGATCTCTTAAGAGTATTCTGCAGCCTTCCAAGCCCGATAAGTTGACATAAACAGCTGAACATAGAGGGAGGAAAAGGGCTCTAGGAGACAATCCAAGGGTCCATTCACCGAATATCTTATAGTTTTCTATAGTTATGACCTCTCCTAACCACTTTTCCTTTATCAATTTAGTGTATTGAAGGCAAAATCATAAGGAGAAGGTAAGAGAGAGTTCTGTTTAGAGAGAGAAAGTGAAGAACACAAGTGATTCTTTCAGTTTATGATTATTGTTGTGACTGTCTATGGTTGGGATTTGTGTTTGTTTTGGTTTAAATTTTGGGATTTGGAAATAATGAACCATAGGTGTTATGCTGCTCAATTTCCCTCTATGTGTAATTAGTGTCATGATTAAACTGATGATTACAAGCAAAGATGAGGAAGTTTTAAACCATTGATTTGTGAAAAATCACATTTTGGAAAATGAGGGCCTAGGTTTGGCCAGACAAGAGTGCATAGGGTTAGAGATAGAATCTTGTGATTCTGATGGTCTCATTGCATTCAGAAAGGGAAATTATGTAGGGTCTATGTTGACCCCAAAGCCTGAAAAGCCCTAAAACACAAAATGATAAAAAATTGAGTCTTAAAACCTAACTTAGGTTGACTAAGAGTATTTCGGTAATTTGACATTGCATTTGCCCAATCTGAGGTCAAAAATGGATTCTACACGTGAAATTGTGTAGGATTAGCCTAATGTCTAAATTTTAGGAAAGTACAGTTAGACCGATTATAAAGGGACCCAAACCAAGTATCCAGGGCATTTTAGTAATTGTTCAATTTTACACCCGACTTACCAATGTAATGAATTTGGAAGGGTGGTGGAACACAAAATTCGGGATCTAAGATAGTAGCACTTTCTTTCATATTTTGTGCATGTATATGTATATGCTACCTAGTACATGCAGGTGCCTTGAATGCTAATATTATGATGCCGCGAAACCATGATAGACTATGGTGTGATGATAGACTATGGTGTGAAACATAAACCATGATACAAAACAAGGGTTTCAGCTACAGTTGATCTCAAATACATGTGTATATTTCTGTTGAATATATAAAGAGAGTTGGGTTTGCGACCCTAAATTCTTTGATAAAACATAAACATATGATTGTTATTTATAGCTAATGTGGTGCATTGCATATTTATTTATCACATCTTGCATTAATGAATGTTGTTACTACTGGGATTCAATCGAACCCCATGCTATTTATTTATAAGTTAACCCAATAGAAGCCAATGGCTCTAAAGGAAAGGCAATTTCTTGGAACAAGAGAGATGCCCAAGATATAAATGAAGTCATAAGCTCGTTTATTTTTGACAAATTTTGAATTGATGTTGTAAATATTTGTAAATTCTATAGAGAGGGCATGTAATATAAATAAGTACTTATTATTAGTATGTTACGATGTCTTTACTTTTCTAGTAAATATCAAAATGTTAAAAAGGTTTGACAGTAACTTTGTCATAACTGAATATTCTTTCTTTTAAACCCTTCAGATGTTCAATAAGGGATTCTAATTGAATAAGAGGTAGACACTAAATATCAATGCAACTTTTGAATTTGAGAATGCGATACATGTCCAAATCAAGATGTCTACGCTGAATTCCAAAGACCTATGGCTTTAGCAACTTCATCGAATGGAAGAAGAGAGATAATACTCTCTATGATTTCTACTGGGAATAACTTGCCTTATTATGATTCTGACATTTTCTTGTCTTTTCTCTTTACTGTGTATATTAGGGTCGTGATATGATATTGTTAATAAATCCCTAAACCCTAATCCCTCTTTTAATTTCTTTCCTAATTAGGATTAATATATTGTTTATTAGTATATTGTTTGGGCCAGATTATGCTTGTTAGCTTTGTTTAGATTTACAATCATAGAAATATCAATAAAGATACCGTATTCCTCTGTCTCTATCTCTCCAATTCTTTTACTCTTTCTTACCAATAGAATAAATAGCAGAACAGGTCGTGTTGAGAGGGAGAACTTATAGAGGAAAGGATTGGAGAAGTGTACGGGCGAGTGAGATAGAGAGAGAGAGAGGAGACCAGTGAGAAAAATTTTATCTAGCGTTAGATTTGTATTGATCGATTAATGAATAAAGCATGATTTTTAGGGTGCCAATTTGGGAGAATTATAAGGACAAAAAAGAGATTTAATTATCAAGAAATATCAATAACAAGTAAAAGGCAAAAACAAGTCATTTCCCACCATGAAACTTGTCATTTTATGCTATTCAGCTTTTATTGATTTGAGAGATAAAATCCCTTCCTTAGGTCCTCATGTGGAAGAGGGAAGCGGATAGTCACACTTCAAAAATTTAGTTCATGTGAGAGGACTTGCATTCCTAAAGCATTAAAACACATAAACAAATGTCTCGCCAAAACAAATGTCAGATCCTAGAGACCAAACAAACCATACAAAACACCCTCAAAAGAATATAAAACTGTCACTGAACCGAAGTAGTGCATGGAAATACCAGAGCAAGAGTTCTATTCTTTATTTTCAGAAAATACCTCAAAACTGCACAATTTTTAGAGGTAGATTTACCACCAAAAATTTCAGTTCTTAGGCCGAACAAAGCAACAACAGCAGCTCCTAGAATAGAAGTGTGTAAGCACAAGCTTAGTCCAACCAACCTTTTGCAATTTAGAAACAAATACCAAATTATACCAGCAACTTAAATTTAACTTAGACACTTGAAGAAAAGAATATATATATATATTCAATTGGCCATCATGTTTAGCAGATTTACAAGTGCAGCAGTAGGAGAATTCACGAACATCCAAGAGAAAACAGCCTACCCAGAAAGACAGCATTTTTCTAAGGAATTAAACAGTGGTATTAGGCTCACAATGAAGTGATGCAACTTCCTAAAAATTCAATTTCAAGCAAGCTAGCAATTAATTTTTATTTTATTTTTTTGTTAACTCACTAGCACACTGTCGATTAGTTATGGCAGGCCAATTTCAATGGTGAAAGTGTTTAACTCAATTGAATGTAGGGAATGTTCATAAAATCAATAGCTACGAACATAAGGGTGTACAACCTAGTGGTAAAAAGTGCAACAACAGAAACCAAAAAATGCAAAACCAAGTAACTCCACAACAGAACAATTGCAAGATAAATTCAGAAAACATGCAGCTTGAATTCAGAAAGAAAAGGATTTAGCAAAATAATAGTTCAGTGGCTCAAACTAGTTCAGAGCAAATGTGAATAAATCACATGATTCCTTTAGCATTTCACACTTCACATACCAATCATATACTACCAAAAGTATAGACAACTTAATCAATGAAATCTACCCATAGCCCTCTTTCCAACGTCACCATGAAGATATAAAATTTCCAGATTCCATGTTTAAGCAAGATTTAAATCAAATTCAAGTCATTTGTGTGTACGTGCGCATATAATTTCTTCTCCACCATAGAAATACTACAGAGACACATCAAATTAAGTCTCATTCCTTTCAAACGTTTCAACGAACACCTATTAGGCACTCAAGGTCAACTCATAATTCAACCGTCCCCGTCACACTTGTGTCCCACAAGAACTCAAGATTTCACAAATCAGACAATTCATTCAGCACCTCGTGATAATTAAAGTTTGAGTCATAAATAATACCATCCAACCAACTCATTCCATAAACTTAAAAAAGAATGGTTTTCTCAAAGTTTCCTAAATATGTTATAAAACAGAAACATAAGAACATGTCAACATATATATAACGAGAACAAAATCAAATAGCATTCTGGAAATTAGAGGTGAAGCTATTCATACATACCAACACAAGAAGCGCACAAGCGAAGAATGGATAAGACGGACTGGACAAGGGCAATGGACTCAGTTTCTTGAAGCTTCCTTCACGGATAACAAAACAAGAAAGAGCGGCGCGCAAATCAGTTATTATTGATTTTGAAAATTACAAATATAATATCTAAGTTTAGATTTAAGCTCAGCCTAGGGATCAATTGATTATATATTATTGATTTTAAAAATCACAAATTCAATTAATACCTTTCTTTTTTTTAGCATCTCATCTCCATATTAATAATGTTATGGACTACCTAGTTCGAATTCTGAAAACATTAAATCTGATTATTAAAAAAGTATTAACTCTAAACTAATCATTTTTAAGGGCAAATATGCAATTTTATCCTAAAAGTTATTGCGCTTGAGCAATATTGCCTTACAAGTTTATTTTTTTGGTTATTACCCATAGCAATATTGCCTTTAACTTCTTTTTTCTTTTTTTTAGTTACAATATCGCCCATAAGTTTCTAAATTATGGTAATATTGCCTTTACCATTATACAAATTAAGTTTAACAGTTAATTGAATAAATATACCGAGTCAATTAGCAGATCTACATAACATCGACATCATTTTAAAAAAAAATACAAATTTACTTTGAAATTGTTTGCATTCAACATTTCTCCTACTCTAAATTGGGCCGTGTGCAATGCCATCATGACAGTTATTTAGGTTAAATATGAATATTAATTGACTAAATTTATTGAGAGCATAAACAATAGTGAAAAAAAAGAAAAAGGAAACCACATGTGGAGGAGGATGTTCACAAGATAGCAATAAATAAGAAGATTCAATTTCTGGATGCAGGCCGTACAATGAGAGAGATTGTAGAGAGCAAAGTTGCGAAAGGCACTCCACCTTCATACCGTATAGTGACGCTAAAATAAGGGGTAACTCTTTGATTTTTTATTCACCACAAAAGATATGCTCCCCCTCTATGATTTTCTCCAATCGTTCATACAGGATGCATTTATTTTATTTTATTTTTCTTTGAAAAAATTTCCTTACATGTAAATCAAACTTGAAAAAAAAAATTATTGCTAAGTTTTGTTGATAAACCATCACTAAATATTTACCTTCATGGAATATTTTTATATTTAATTACTTTATAAAGTCAAATGATTTCTCATATATATGTTTACATACTTTTTTGGCCGAATGTTTGCATACTTTTATACTTCACAAAGTCATTGAATATAATCATGTTTATCATTTATACGGAATTGGTATGAAAATAAAGATAGTACAAAAGATTGAAGTGACGGAGATAGAGAAGGAGGAAATTAGACGAGAAATATAGATGATCTCTTATTCACTCATTATTAGTACCAACCCATTGTTCATTTCATCTATTTATAGGCATCTAACCATTAAATTCTATATATAAGTTTACAAGGAAATAAAGATAAGCACACTATAATTAATCATAAAAAACTCCTAGCACAAGTCATTTATTATAGAAGTTATATGTTTAGAGCATTAAACACGTAAGATATCCTAAAAGTGGGAGGTTATGGACAATCACTCAAATAATTTACAACACTCCCTTTGAATGTCCATAACAAATATATATTGCATTTCATTAAAACCTTATTAGGAAAAATTTAATGAGCTGAGACAAAAAACTAGGGAAGGAAAAAGAGTACGTAACACATATTGAAGTTGCCTCGTTAAAAAGCTTACCAAGAAAACCTAGTGGGACAAAACATTGATTAGGAAAATAGTACATCATAGTCTCTACTTCCCCTGTTGATAATATCATATTTATCCCATGATAATATCATAAATTTTACTTTCATAATTACAACGTCACTTCCAATGTATTTTTTAGCATTGATTTCTTTTAACCGTTGAATGATGTATTGTCACAAAATGTTCTTCTGATATATATTTCTCTAACACATCTTTTAGATATGTTAAAAAATCAATATATTCTACTTTTATCTTATTCAGTTTGGAAACAATAAAAGAAAATTCTTCTAAAAATCAACAAAATATATATTGCATCCACATATTCAACTTGTTCTGATCAAAATGATATAATATAATATATTCAAAAAACTATCACACCAAATCTTATTTTCACTATCTATTGTATGTGCAAGAATTAATTTTTTTGCCAATAAAATAATAATAAATACAATATTAGTATACTGCATAAATTTTCTCATAAAATATAAGTTGCTTCTAGACCATCAACTTCAATATATTTTTGCAACAAAATTGGCATAGCAAAAAATGTGATTTTGAAATCACTAAAGCATTAGTAACTCAATCTTCAAGTCAAGTAAAATATTAAGTTACTCATTTCTAATATATTTTTCAATCAATTATAGAGGCTCAAATTATTTTCAAACTTGCACAACATTTTATATAAAATGATTTTCGTGTACATGCTTTTGGCATTTTAGAGATCCTTGTCTCTCTATAAATTTCACTATTTAATGAGCCATTTGTATAGGTTATAGATAACAACATCTAACAGACGCATGATTTATTTTCATATGTTTCCAAAATAGTAATATTGCAAATTTATTGTAACACCACAAAATAATAGGCCCCGTCGTAGTCTTCAATAGTCTCACATAAACATTTATATATCCCATAATAACTTTATATTTAGTGTACGCACTGCAGGTCCATATATTGAAACATTAATGTACCAATTTCATTGTGTCCCCCCCCCCCCCAACCCCGGCGGGGGCCAATAACCTTTTTTGTCTACTCAGCATAACAGATTTATGCATGAGATCCTTACTTGATCACATGAAATTATTGTCCAAACCATTGTTAGAAACTTAATCTTTTCGATTCTGTCTTTTCTATGACATGATTAATTGAGACCTTTTTGATGCATTTAGGTACTTGAACCTCTATTGAGGTTTTTATAATTAATTTTGTCTTAGCCTCATATGAAGTAGCTGCCTCCTCAATATAATAATCTTAATCATGTGCTCTTTTCTCTTTTTTTTTTTTGGAACCAATTAATCTTATATTCTTCAATCATATCTCACCTTCATTTATGCTAATTAAAGCATTTTCAGCAGCTTGAATATGAGATATAATAATTCTCATTTAAGTCGGTAATTGCATTTAGAAAATATTATGCAATATTTCATGACTTCAAAACTAGATGAACATCTAGTTTACACTTCTTAATTTGAGGATCTATTCTTAACAATAATAATGTATTTCTTTTTTTCATTTTTTTTCTAGCCATATAATTTCTCTCTCTCATTTTAGGAAAACTTTGTCATTTGAAAATTGACTAACCATGCAATATAAGTCTCCTAAATCCATTTGTTTTTATTAGAAACACTCTTTTATTTCATTTAAAGACAAACAAGAAGAATGTGGTTTTTACCCAATAATTTTATCCCAACTTTCTTTAAATATCCACCTATGTGTGTTGTGATGGATTAATATGAATAAATATTACACATTCAAATATGTAATAGGAAAAATATATAACTCCTAACCAAAAGTCAGTTTTATTGAAATAATTTTGTTGATTTGTGTAAGTGCTCCAATATGTAATATTAAATATTTCAACATTTATGTAGAAACTTTATTCTCATAAGTATTGATGGAGGTTTTAATAAATAATTATTAGATCACATAATTTGAAAATTCTGCGCTCAATGTCATCGTGGATTTTGGGCTCAGAAGTTCAAGAATTGGCCTAAAATGAATAAGCTACTCTCAGTTGAGGAGAAGTCTTATAAATTCCGTAAAAATGATAAACAATTGTAACATGTGGCCTTTCCCAATAAAGGCTAGGTGCATGATTTACTGTTAGCCAAACGCCACATAAGATAGTTAATTGACTCTTCAAGGTAAGGTTAGACATCTACTATCTTGAGTTTGGGCAAAAAATTAATTTATGAAAATTATGGATTTCATGAGAAAGTCTTGGAGACATATGAAGCTAGAAAATAATTCCATGTGATATATTTGAAGCTGAATTGAACTATAAATGCAAAAACTACGTCGAAAAGAAAATTTTATTTAAGATTTATTAGAATATTGGTTTAAAGAATAATTAGCCCAATTTAATTATGAAAAATATCAGACTAGCTTCAAATAATTGGGAAAAAATGTGCGCAATGATTATCCAAAGGATTAGAGTGAATTAATTATGGAATTTATTTAAACCAACTCATACAAGGCAATTAAAGAAGAAAATGATTTAGGCTACTGGAAATTCAATTAAACGCCCAAAGGCTACCTAATAAATTTTTCCATATTCAAGGGCAAAATGGGATTAAAAAAATAATATCATGCACAATATTTGAAGATAAAAGTAAGGAAACACTGCAGTGAGTCCCAGTTGTAACATCCTAATTTTTATACTTAGGATTAAATTATAATTAAGGAAAAATTATTTATAATCAATGAATTTATTAG
>JBAGKO010000008.1:8455481-8471091 GCA_037177275.1 Acacia concinna
TATCCACAAGATGTATTATATACTCCTATTCTCTCTTTCTCCCAAGCAATGTGGAACTCTTATTCTCTTTGACACACACATATACTCCAACACAACACCTTTCTCAAAGCTCCCGTCTTATTTTTCTGATTTGGAACATGTCCATTAAAGAAGGGTGAGATTGACATCTCAATAACTAAAGCCCGATATAAAGAGTAACTACTAAGTGCTAGTGGATGCCAATTGGACAATTCACAATCAATAAATGTATAGTGATGACAATGAAATGTTCATAATCAAATATGAAGTGAAAATGCCATTTATTTTATTTAATTGTTTAGTTCTTGCCTTATATACTTTGATCTACCTGCTTTAAACCACAGGCTAATTCTCCCTCATGACGGGGAACTCTAACCAATTCTTTGGTGGTGAGATGAAGCTAATGAATAGTAAAATAAGTAGCTTGTGAACAGTGAAATGTGTCTTGAGCCTATATTGAGCTATGGGTCTTATATTTAGGAACGGAGGGAGTAATTGATTATAAATTGATACAATTATAATTAATAAAAACTTAAAGGTTTAGAATTTTATAACTTACTCGTGAATGAAGCCAATCAAGAAACTCCTTATAATGGCTTCACTCAATCAATCCTTAGGCATCGAGCTCTTTGTTATATTCTCTATAAGTTTTTCCTATATGTTAGAGAAATATAAATTATTACAAATATACATTTAAGTAAGGTCAACATACTCTATAAACAGCCAAACTTTTTTAAAGTTTAGGAGCACATACATCCTCGCTTGAAAATGCTTTCCATGGGGAAGAGAGATTATATCAAAATGACCCTAGGTTCACCACTTTTCTCAAATATTGAAAAGTCATAGTTGTTATCAGTATTGGTGTCATCATTCTTAAGTAGAATATTAAACTTCATAAGAAAGTCTTTCAAATATCGTGAGAAAAAAGTAAGACTTTCATCTGCCAAATATTCTTTTACAATTGATCCTTCAGGTCACATGACAAGGGCTCTATTATGCATGGCAAATCATGTGGAGATAATTAAGAGCAATTAGGAAGCAAGTCATCATGCAAAAGAGAGTCCAAGTACTCCATATCAGTCACACAAGTTTCAGCCATCACCAAAGAACAATTAGGATCAACAGGAGGTGGAGAATCATTAATGAGATTCTCAAATTCAATGCAAGCTAGACATTTATGCTCAATGGTACAAGTATTACAAAAGAAATGTGCATGAGAAGCAAGCGAAAGGCTACCATGAGCATTCAAAGGTGAAAGAGAGAGATAGACTCCAAGAGGGAATCATTAACTTTTGGAATAGTCTCTAAGCTTGGCACATCTTCTTCTATATCCTCAGTGATGCTAGGCGTAGGAGTGAGCAATTTAGGCTTGTATCTTCTTGATCTTCTTTGTCCCATCCTTAAGTTGATTTGTAAGGGTTTTCTAGATGGTTTGGTAGTGCGAACAAGTGGTGCTACAGTCTCCAACAAGTCATGAGAAGCGCCATGAACTAACCCTGTCATGTTTATTGAATTCATAATGAGCAAAGCATCATTAAGACAAGTCGGGTGGGTATCACCTAAGGGGGGAATAAGACTGGATAGTGGTAAATCACTCACTACCACACTATCAATATGAGAACATAATGAAAATGTGGTGGAGGAGGAAAAAGTATCTACCCCATTAGTATCATCCGCAAGTGAACAAGTAAAATCTAGATTAAAATCAGGCATACATGCTATGGTAAGCGTGTTGAGACCCAAAAGAGAGTAATCCTCATGAGGGCTTTACATCGATTCATGCATAGTAAAGTGTATCTTATGCCCCTAAAACTCCATTGTAATCAACCCCTCTTTTATAGCAATAGTGGTCTCAGCTGTTCACAAAAAAGGTCTACCTAAGATAAGTGTGCTCTCACCACAGGATCCATCAAACATGTCCAGCACATAAAATTCAGTTGGGAAAGTCAAGTCTTTAACACACACAAAGATGTTTTTGACAACCCTCTTAGGATGTCTAGTTGTCTTGTCTGCTAATCGCACCCTCATGCTAGTAGGTTTTAATGCTTTAGCCCTCAATGACTTGTACATTGAAGTTGGCATGACATTTATTGCTGCACCTAGATCAAGAAGTGACTTTATAATATTCACATTCCCAACAATGCAAAGAATAGAAAAAGCACATGGATCAGGACATTTGCTAGGAAGCTTTTTAGCTTGAAATAGGGCTAAGACAGAAGCACCTACTTGCACTAGCTTGTTTGATTTAAACTTCTTATTAGTACAACAATCTTTCAAAACCCGAGCATATTCTACTCTCTTAACAAGTTCAAGGAATGGGACATTCACCACAATTTTTCCAAGCATGTCTATTATTTCCTTCTTTAGTTTATCATCATTTTCCTTTTTAGACATCTTAGAAATGCATTGGGAAAAGGAAGCTCACTCAAATCCACCTCTTGATTAGGTTTAGTTGGGCTAGAAGTACTAGGAGTACTTGTAGAAGAGCGAGCACCATGAATAACACCTTTTTGAGAACAACTACCTTAAGGCTCATAGTCCTGCTCCCTAACCCCTTTCTGCTTCGTAGGAACCTTCTTGACTTTGCTTTCACTGTTAGGCATCTTAGCATCAATAGGCACCTCTACTTCTTCATCATCAACTACAACTTTCTCCCCCACTTGTTTCTGCTTCTCAAGATAATAGCATTCACCTGCTTGGGATTGATTACTGTGTTTGATGGTAGAGTACCACTTTGAGCTTGATTGCTACTAAGATTATCATCTAATTGAGTGACGTAGCCAAAAAGGTTTGAGGTTTTGGTTTCCATTTGGGCAAACATCTTTTCCATGGCAGTAAACCTCGCATCAATGAAGGCTCTCTCTTCATCAAGGTTCGCCACAAAAGAATTTGACCAAGTACCAATAGTCTTGATAATCTGAGCAATATCATTTTTAGTAACACTTGAAGAAGAATCAATAGCTACAATAGCTTTGAAGGGGTTCTCTTGATTAGGAAAGCAACCCTGACTCTGGTTAGAATGTTCAGTGTCATACTTCTCCTTATACTCATAAGTTCTCCACCTAAAATTTGGGTGGGCTCTTAATCCTTCATTATAGGTGTTGGAATAGGGATTCCATTGTCTTTTACCTTGAGATTAAAGAGGTCTATTTTGGTACATAGCATAAACATCTCTCGTATCACGTGGACAAACAACAATCATATGCATAGGAGAGTTACATATTTTACAGTTAGTAGCAACCAAGGCTTGTAAATAAGATGGAATAGGCACATTATTGACCCTACACAACTGAGAAATGGCCACATTCATTGCAGCTAATTGTGAAGCAAAACTTTCCATGTCTCTCTCACCTTTGTTAGGAATTGAAACACTATGAACTTGTCTAGCATCAAGGCCGTCAAACTGCTGATCATTATTTACAATTTTTTCAATCAATTCCAAAGCTTCATCTAGAGTAAGAGACTGAATAGTGCCTCCAGCTATAGAATTCAAATACTTCCTATCTTGAGGTAACAGACTACCATGAAAGTATAACACCAATCTAGCTTTAGGGATTTGGTGATTAGGGCACCTCAATAACAGCTCTTGGAACCTGTTCCAGTACTCATGAAATGGCTCATAAAGTCCCTACTTAGCTCCAAATATCTGCTTGGTCAAGGCAGTGATCTTCGAAGAAGGAAAGTATTTATCTCAGAAAGTATTCTGTAAGCTAGTCCAAGAGATTAGCGCTTGTTGGGAATGGTGTGGAAGCATCATGAACTACTCCTTGGCCCTACCTTCTAAAGTGAAGTGAAAAACCTGTCAGAGTACCTCATCAATGTCAACTCTTGATGGTTTCCTAGAGGAGCACACTAACCTTAATTCTCTCAGGTGTAATTGCGGATCTTCCACACCAATAAACTTAGGTAGTTTGTTCATAAGGGGGTTCTGGATCTCAAAATTGATATTAACCTCTAGATAGGCTCTGAATGGGTCAAAGTTATCTGCATTAGACGTCAAATCTTCAATGGTACATCTATCCACATTATTTTGCTAAACCTCCTCAGGGATTGGGACATCCTCCTGATGCTCCATCACTTGATGATGACCAATGAACTCAACAGTAGAAGTGGATGAACAGTTTGAAGAAGATTCCTCTCAAATAAGAGATAATGGTAACGAAACCCACATATCCCCTTGGTTAGGAATGAAGGTATGAGGTAGACTACCGAACATACACTAAGGCAAAAAATAGTAGAGACTAGAAGCAACACTCTAATAACTCTGTTACTGACCGAAAACCCCACAAAACCATATAAATCTTTGAACCCCAATGAAAACCCTTTGATACACTACCCAATTAGCTAGAAACAACCAGAACCAGACGGATGAATGATGGAGGCCTCTGATAGGAGGTAGAATCTTGGAGGTTTTGAAACATGTGCAAACAAGGGTATGACACACACTAAGCTATAAAAACAGTCAAGTAGGTAAACAAAATAGTTACCATGGGCATAGAAAATCCTCAACGACAATGTCAAGGCTAGCACACAACCCAAATAGTCCTAGATATCCATCACTAGCACACAACAACTAAATCAACCCACACAGGGGAATCCACAATCAAAGGTGGAAGAGAGTTCCTATATAAGCAACAATCCTAGTATCTACAACTATCAAGCACCAACTCCACTAACAAGTAGTGAATGCAACACCTTAAGAGAAGGTTTAGAGTGATATACTAACAAAAATACTTAAACGTAAGCTCCAAAATAGCTCCCCACGCTAGAATGGTGTAGTCCCTTGCAAAATAAAGAGAAAACAATAGCAAAACAGTGGAAAGAATCATTCCAAATCAATCCCAAATGATCTCCAAATGGTAATGAACTTATAGAGTACCTACACCACAAGGATACACACAAAGAAGCACAAAAGAGTCCCAACTAGAAGGCTAAGGCTCCCAAGGAGGCTTACACTAGCTCAAGGTACAATGAGAGTGTGAGAGAGTGAAAATCACATGAAATTCAAGCCTAATAGCATGACAAAACAAGTAGGGCCAGCAAGCATAAGTGTGTGAAAATAGTAACACAATGTGAGAAAAATCAAGAATGTGGCTAGGGCTCTGAAGAGACTTACACTAGCTCTAAATAAAATCACAATGATTGTCAAATAAGGAGTAAGCTACAACCACAAGGGAAGCCACAAGCAATTGTACACACCAAGCCAAAGAACAAAAATAAAGAAAACTAAATGACCAAATAGCTATTACACTAAATGTGAAATGCTAGCACTAAGTACCTAATGAAAAATCACAAAATAATAATAAAAAAGACTAAATGGAAGCAGCTAAAATTAGGCAAAAATGACATAAAATGACACACTAAACAACACTAAGTGACACACTAATTAAGTTCGAACCTAGCCAATTAATTAGCTTAGAAAAAGAATCTAAAAAGCCTAGAAAAAAAAATCCTACAAAAGAGTGCCAAGCCCTAAGGGCAATGGTGCCAAATTGATTAAGGTATTTTACTTACCCTAAAATGCAATTAAAACTAGATTAATTAACCTAGGTCGAATCTACTATAGACTTTCTATCACTCTTTTATTTGATTTTCCTTTTCTTTTTAGTTCAATTAAGCTAACATAATTAATTAACAATTTAATCATTGAAACAGATTGCATTATGACATTTAAATGAATGATAATTGACTAAATCACAACCTACTTCTATCTAAAAACAAGTTCAATAAAAATGCAAACAACAACACTTTGATTCACAACACAATTAATCTCAATCTCTATGTAATCACATGCATCATCATCATTGATATTTCTGAAAATTGCTAATTCAATGTTCATTAAGCACAAAATTGCATAAGACATTCACATGTAAACTAATCAAGTTGTCAAAGTTAATCAACTAGTTAACCATAGAATTTATCATCCACTCATGCAATTACCTAGACTTGGGCATACATAATCATGAACTACTCTAAATCACAACTTGGAACATCATATTACAGTGAATAATGCAAATTCAAGTTCTGAGAAGTTTTCCAGTGAGCACTGTCGCCAGAATTACAAAATGAAGGTCTAGATCTTGGAATACATTGAAATCAGCCATGAAAGTATGACCTAGAGCTCAGAGATGCATGACATTACATAGAAAACCATAACGTAGCCGCTCATGACGATCACAGAAGTAGAATTGTAGAGAAGAAAGTTCATCAAAGCTTCGTCGCAATCTAGAGAAGCTTCACTGTGATCTCACGATTCAGGTCGTTACAGGGCTTCAAACCACCCTTAATCTCTTCCTCTCTCTTAGACGATCGGATATAGAAGTAAAGAATGGAAGAGAATCCTTCATTTAGTTGGAAAATGAGCTTAAGATCGTGGGTCGTTGGAGCTTGGAAATGGGCTATAGACTGGTCTTAGGATCCAGTTCAATGGAGAAGATGACTGTTGGGACATCCAACGGCTGACATTCATCCTATCGTTAGAGATTAAGGGTTCATGGATGTCCATGTGTCACTCTAGTTATAATCTCAGATGCTCCTGATCAACGGTTAAAGACTGAGTCATGGTAATCAACTTGGATAGATGATATTACTCCCAGGTTTAATGAAACGGTGTGTAGCAACTAAGGGTTCATATTGCTCCTAAAGTCTGCCTGATCAACGGTCTATAACACCTCCGCCTCTTACCTTGCTTTTTGATTTCTTTATTTTCACTTTGACCCTGGAAAAATTACAATATCGAACCCCGCGTCCACTTTTCTTCATGAGTTTAGCTTGTGCCTTTTTTTCCTTACATCCTGGTCCCTTTTCTCTTTACAAAATTCCCCTGGCTATTTTCCAGCTTTAAAATTTGGTCCTTCTTCATTTTTCTCCAATTTTCTCCTAAAATAAATCAAATAAAATGTAATACCATATAGTCTAAAAGTAAGATACTAGGAGAAAATGACAATTATGCCCTTTTTAACCCATTATTTTTTATTTTTCACATTAATCCCATAAAATCCCAATTTATTCAATTAAATGCAATTTAATCATGATAATGATAGATCTTATACTTTGATGATAACTAAACTAAGAATGATTTGCAAAGTGTTTAAATTGTGTTGAACTAAAGGGAAATTACTTGAGTAAGTGTACTTGAGTAATATCAATTTAGTAAGTAAGATAGAAAAATTTTGAAACTGATTCAAAAGGTTTGCTAGTTTGCCAGCCTCGAGGTTTCATGAGAACCTCGAGATTTTCCAGCCTTGCCACAACGACAAGGTTTGTGGCAAGCCTTGCCATAATAGTAAGGTTTTGCAACAAACCTTGCTGAGAGCAAGGAGTGACCACAAACCTCAAGGTTGGCCACTAACCTTGAGGTCACAGTCCTCTTCACTATGAGGTAAGGTTTTTAACAAATATTGCCATTAGTGTAAGGTTTGCTCAAAACCTTGCAAGTTGGCAAGGTTGAGCCACAACCTCGAGGGTAGATGATAACCTCGAGGTTACGAGCCTCTTGCCACAATGGCAAGGTTTGTATCAAATCTTACTGTAGGAGCAAGGTTGGACCAAAACCTTGTCGTTGGCAAGATGAAACTCAAACCTCAAGGGTGAGATGTAACCTCAAGGTTATGGGCCCTTCCAGCAATGGGAAGGTTAGTCCAAAACCCTGCTGTTTAAGCAAGGTTTGATGAAACCTTCCAGTCTTGAGAAATTGGAAGGAGCCTCGAGGCTGGATACTAGCCTTAAGGTTGGGACAAACCTTTGCAGCCTGCAAGGCTACTTTAAAACCTTGCTTTGTATTTGAAAACCTTGCAAGTGGGCTAACGTCAAAGAAGCCTCAAGGTTATTCATTGACCTTGAGGACGGTAAGGTCTTTTAATTTAATATTTTCACATGCTCTAAATTAGAAAACTTGATATCTCAAGGATTATTTTTAACCTCAAGGATTCAAGCATACTATGAACTATGTTTTTCAGAAAGCAATCTTGAGTAAATATTTATTCCTCAAGAGTGTTATTTAATATGCTTGAAACCTCAAGGGTAATTTGCAACCTCAAGGTAATCCCAGTTTGCAAAATCCTCGTAGGACACACTTTTCTTAAAGTTCATGTGTTAATTTCTGACTAAATCCTCAAGACTACTGATTTCTAAAGGATTTCCTTGAGGAAGACTTGAAACCTCAAGGGAATTTCAAAATCCAAATTTTTCATAAAACAGAGCATCGTAGCGCAAACTTCTTAATCATTCAAACTACTATTATATTGATACCTATTTGTTTCTAAGCTTTACAAATGACCTTTATTATGCATAAGAATATGTTATGAAACTTCCTAAGGACACACGAGCTCAAATAATCCAAAATGGTAACTGTGTCAAAAGTATTTAATGTCTTTACCAAATTTGGCAAAATTCCACCTATCAACCTTCTCCCACTTCAATGGCTCTATTTATTACTCAGAAGGGAAATCCATTGTGTCTCAACGAAAACAACCTAGAGGAATGATGAGAATTCAACGGCTACAAACTAAACTCCAACGGACATCAATTCCTCAGACAATATAAATGCTCAAACATTAATGACGGCAATAACTAACGACTAGAATGATAATTTGCTAAGAGTGTTGCATTCATTATTGTCATAAATTTTATTGTTCTTCAGTATTTATCATTCAACTCTATTGAGAGAGTATTTATTACATTCTGAAATCAATCGTGAGTTACTCAAAGTTGGGATACTTTGTGTGGGGACTTAGATTGCATCTTGTAAGGGGGAGTGTACTCTTAAAGTGTCAATCGAGTTGTATTGAGGCGTCAAGTTTGTTGAAATCTTGGAAGGATAGTGGAACTCAGTGGATACTGAGAACTAGACGTAAGGCGTGAGTTTTGACCAAACCAGTATACGTGTGTGTCCCTTAAGCTTTTGAAAAATTTTATAACACCCAATTCACCCCCTCTTGGGTGTAAAGCTTGCCTCGACAAATAAACCCGGTGAAAACCCTCTAAAATGCATGGAATAAAATCGTAAAAATATAGTTTATCACTGGGAAGCAAGGAAAAGAAAAAGATTGAGCATATTTAATTTGTCTCTCTTAATGCTTCTGGATGATTGTATATATGCATTCTGGATATACTGAACACTGGGATGTATGCTACTATGAATGAGATGATACTATTATGATTATATGTGAATGGAAATGTTGTCTATGGCATGTATGTTGAGAGGAAATGGAAGTTGGCATGACACTGTGATTATGATATCTTAGCACTTGATTTTTAGCTAATTGAGAGTGAAAATTTGGGTCGGCTATATTTTAAGCGAATGACTCAGTATGACCATAGGCCTTTCCATGCTAATAGAGGGTATTTTTATCTGTAAATGGAGTGGTAGATCATGTAGAAAAAGGTATGCCTTCCCAACGTTGCGCCAAAGACCATGGAAAATAGAAAAATGACCAAATGAATATTGCCAAAATTACCATATGAATATTGCATATTTGAGGGCTTGAGCATGTTTATTGTTATGAAATCATTTAATGAGAATATTCTTCCCTTAAAGAGCAATGAAAGATATTGCTAACGAGTTTGGAATCACCTCATTTCAATTTTTCTAGAACTAGTTATGATTTTTTAAAGTTTATCAAATTTAAGGGTTGGATGAACCCGAGAAGAGAAAAAATTTATCCTTTATTTTTTCAACTTTGAGTCATAACTAGTAATTTCAATAGCTCTATTATGGTAAAGTAAAGATAATAAAAGGAAGGTGTGACATAAAATTATCTCTCTAACTCTCCCACTTCCACAACAATACATAAAATTAATAATGACATATTGGTTTGTGAACATATGTATTAAAAAATATCAAACATTTTGAGAAAAAACTAAAATAATAAAAATTAAATGAGAAGACTTTTTGTGGCGACCTTAGGTTGCCATTGAATGAAATTTTCAATGGCAAAAAGAAGTGTCGCCGCTGAAATTGCTCACTTCAGTAGTGACAATGTTAGTCGTTGCTAATACTCTAACCTTTTAGTGGTGACAAAAAAAGAGGTATACATGTTGTGGTGACAATAAGATGTCGCCATGAATATTAACCCTTTTAGCGACAACACTGAAAATCAAAATATCAGCTGTGACTCAAGTTGTTGCTGTTGAAACTAAAACTTTCAACAATGACCTTCAGTGTTGCTGCTACAAGTTGTTGTTGTACGTATATATTTTTTTTGTAGTGTATTCCACCTAGTTTGGATTCTATGATAAACTTGACTATCTTGTTTTACAATTAATCTCAAATATCCAAAATTTGCCAGTTGTTAAATGACTTGAGTCAAAATTCCACACATAACAAAGGTAACGTAATTTGGCATGATAAGAACTTATTTTAAAAAACTCAAATTTGAGTGACACTAGCATTAAGTTTGTCAAACATCAATTCTTTAATTTAACTTATATAATTTTGACAGCTTTATCACGTATGCGTATTTTATAATGTTTATTGTTTTTTTTGCACAAAAAAAAAAGTAGAGCTACTTTGATATTTTTGTTATAAGTTAATGGTTATTTTTACATTTTAACCCAAAGTAGACTCTTTTGAAAAAATATGTATATATATCTTATTGAATAGAAAAGAGCTTCAGTCTAAGAAGTTTGCAAACTGAACAAAGTATGAAGTTATTTTTTTAGTACAAACCATATGATGTTTAATATAATTAAATTAGAGACTAAGAAATACAATTAAATCCCAAAAAAGGTCGAACTATACAGCTAACAAGTAGATGATAGCCCAACACATCAACCCAAAGCCTAATGACAAGTTAAAGTTTGTTGAGATACAAACTAAAGCCGAAAGAGGTCCAACAAAGAAGCCAACTAACTATTAATAGCCCAAAACCATAGCCCACACCCTAATGACAAGTTCAAATTTGTTGGAAAAAAGCTTACTATCTTTTTATTAGAATTAGAGATGAAAATAGGCTAGATGCTTATCAGGGACCTGCTGTTTACGTTAAACTTAACTTAGCCTATTTAACAAATATATTAGACTCAAGCCCAATACGTAAACAGATCAGACCTATTTTCATAAAGGTCGCCTACAAACTTACAGTCCTATCCTATTTACTTATTTTAATTTATACTATTATATATAATATAATCTAAATTAATTTTATAAATAATTTATAAAATTACTAACTTAGTCTTTGCCTTAAATTGCACATCTCATTGTAAAGAGTAGGCTTATATTAATAAACCCTAAACTTTGAAGACATAATATATTTTTAAATGTATTTGAGAGGTTGAAATGAACTTGGACGCTTAGGCTTTGAGCGTGTTTAGAAGTTAAAATAAATAGTAAAAAATTATACTTAATAAGAAATGAAATGTAGATAAAGAACGCAGGCCAAAAAAAGAAAAAAAAAAGTTGATGAAGAAAAGTGATGAGGGAAGACCCCGTAATAGTTACTCCAACGTCAATAAATTATGCATTGACGAACACATTTGCTTAGCTTGGCTTAAAAGTTAAAAGTCGTTTTACTAGACGAAAGCAATTCAACATAACAGTAACAGATGAATTAAATGAATTTGTGGTCCCTACTACTCTTTAAACAAACCAAACGGAGTAGTAGTTTTCTCTTGACGTCATGTTCATATATTGACCAATTCAATTTGTTGCCCCTACTCTTTATTTTTGCCAACGTTTTGCCCCTACTCTCTTAAAGTAAAAAGATATGTATTAAGTCCTTAACGTAAGATTAATTGTGGAGCTGAGTTGATTCTAATGTAAGACCCATATTTTTACATATTTATTACTCTCTTTGGTTCTAATTATAAGAGCCTATTAAAAATTTGATTTAATTCTAAGTATAAAGGCCCTATTCACATTATCTCCTACATTGTACCACTTTTTTCCAAACTATATATAAAGTTGATGATTAGGATGAAGGGAGTATGGGAGAAATGGTGAAAATTAAGGGTATTTTTGGAAGATTATATTATATTTTAATAATAACTGCTATCCTTAATCCTTCATAAAAAGTCAATAAGCCTTTATAATTAAGGCTAGAGACTTTTTTTTTTAAATGAATCTATTGATATTCCTTCATTAATAATAGTCAAGTAGGAGAGGGAGAGAGGGGATTAAAAAAGATTATCGGAGCGTTTTTTTTTTAATCTTGAATACCTTTGGTTTTAAATATACACTGCAATTCACTTTTTTTAAAAAAGATTAAATAAGTTAATTCTATTACTTTAAAGTATTTATATTTCTCGCTTTTTTTTCTTCAAACTACATTTTGTTTGATTTATAAACTGGCATATAATTAATCATACACAATATATGATATGGTTAAATAAGTTATTTTGCTTCCTTCACCTCTTCAAAAAAAGTTAATTAAGTCATGTATTTAGGAGTATAGGTAGTATATCATATTAAATAACTTAACTAATATCCTTAATTTACTATAATTACTTAACGCGGTAAGGAGCTTATATCACTAAAATTAAAAAAAAAGAAGAACCAGTAGATTAGTTATGGAATTTAGCAACAGAATTACAATTCCGTCCTTAAATATACTGTCACTAATTAATTAGTAAAATAATTTTAGCGTTAATAAACATTTTTTAGATATCAAAGCTGTTCACAAACAAAAAATATATATCAAAATTGTAATATTAATTAATTAATTAAATAATTTGAATATATGCAAAATTTGTTTAAAGATCAAGTTATTAAATATACGAAGTTAATTTTTTTTCCTTGATCTTTTCTGAACAAGTTTAAGGGTGTGTTTGGCTTGAAGGGAGGGGATGGAGGGGAGGGAAAGGAGGGCATGTAACCTTATTTGGTTTGTTAGAGGGGAGGGGTGACAATAATATATTTACTATTTTACCCTTGCATGTAATTTCATACTTTTATACTTATATGTTAACTTAGTTTACATTTAGCTTCCAACTAAATTATTTAATTTTTTTTGCCTTCAAGTTATTTAATTAATACTACAATATGTTTATAAAAGAAAATTTAAAAATTAATATAATAAATATTTAAAAAATTACTTAATTTGAAATTTTTGGCTTAGATCACTAGGAGCTACTTCATGTTTGCATATTTGTAGGAAATAATTTTTTATTTCTAAAAATTTAATTTTAAAATTTTTAATTATAATAATATATTTTTTTTAAATAATAATATTTTAATTTAAAATTATAATTGAAAATATTATAAGTATAATAATTTTTTATTCATATTTTTATTCCAAAATAGTTTTTTAAAAATATTTTTTAAGATAAAATAAATATTTAATAATATATTTTTTATTTAAATTAATTTTTAAATTATGTATTTTGATTATAATAATATTCTTTATTTATTAGTATATATATATTAAAAAAATTTATAATAATTTTTATTGATTAAAATATATATTTTTAATTATTTTAACAATAGTAATTATAATAATAATAATAATAATAATAATAATAATATATTTTTAGTTTATATAATATTTTTTTAATTGATAATAATAATAGGGGAGGGCAAAATTGTCATTTGCCCTCCCCTTCCCCTCCCCTTCCTCATATGATTTTTCTAAATTACAATTTAGAGTTGTCTATATATTTGATACTCCATCTTAATTATTTTTATAAATAATTTTCCCTTTCTTAAAGTTTATCTATAATACAAACAACCTTTTTTCTTATATCTTCGAGTTCAAACTACTTTTTAATTTTTGAGTTTCAACATTTTTAAATAAATGTCTTTATATCAATTATCTCTCACTCATTACTAATTGTTTTTCATTTAATAATTTACTATTCATTCACTTCCCATGTTGTTTACTCATTCTCTCTCCTATACTATAATATGTATGTGTTTGGGATTACAATATCAGACGTTAAGAGCAAAAATGGACTTATAAAATTGGACTTTTTACATTAGAGTGTTTGAAAAAAAAATAGGTTGACTAATCTTATTTGTTTTAACTGTCTTATAAAAATAAGCTCAAAAGTGTTGCTTACTTTTTCATCAGATGGACTTATATACGTTGGGAGTCATTAATGCCATTTTAAAAAGATGCCCACTCAGTTAAAAAGCAAAATATCCACTTCCATTGCGACCAAATTGGACTCTGGTTCCTATAACAGCCATCCTATCAAAAGCGAAGAACAAATGTGCCCATCACCGTCTGCCACTGTGGTCGACAGCTACTGCATGGATCTCGTGTCTCAAGCTTCAATGGAGGCTCCTATAGAGAAGTGGGGGCCAATCTACACCGTTTCCATGAGATCTCTACCCAACCGACACCGCTGTGCTCAACCTTCTTTTTCTTCTTTTATGGGTAGTATGGAGGCCGTCGCCATGGAGGTTAGTGCATTTCCCTTGCCATCACTAAAGCAAGTTGGTTGCATACTTGATTGTCCTTATTTCGCTTGTTCCCTTGCCATCGCTGAAATAGACCTATGATTTGAGTTTAGCGAAAGATATGTGATAGTTGCAAGTATTTTTTATTTCCCCCAACCCCTTTGTCATCACTACATCTTGGATTTCAAACAGTTTGGCAAGTTTAAAATTTTTGTTGGGTTTAGGGGCCTTGTTAGAAACAATTAGCAGTATTGTAGTCGTCACACAATATGTTTTTCATCATGCAAAATTGCTTTTACAATTTGTGAATCCATAATCTACCTTTCAAGCTCATGGAGATCCAGAAACAACTCACAGGAAGAGGAGATATCATCACCTAATCTGTTATTAATTCTATGAGTGAACTATATTTCTCGTTTTGTAATTCCAAAGAATATGGAATGTGTATTTTTTTTTGTATATTTTGTTCAACTGATCCCTCATCATTTTAATGTTTCATGCATTAATTGAAAACCCACACTCTCATGTTACCATGTGTACGTATAGAATCCAAAAAGTTTGTGCATGTGTCTTGCCGTGAGTGTAAGAGAGGTTGGTGTTAAGTTGCTTTTAAATGGAGGAAAGTAATTATACCATAGGCAAAAATAAGGAATTTGAAAAAATGGAAATTACATGTTCTTACTGGAGGAGGAGAAATTTCTGGGTTTTGAAGGAATAATTGGCAGGAGCTTGAGAGACGAAGTATATGTATGATGTATCATCGGTGAGATGCCCTATTGGCTTGTAACACAGTGATGAGATGGGGGATAGATAATTAATTCAGCTGAGAAAACTTGATAAAGATGAAGGAACTGAGACATAAGCGTGGCTATATAATGGAGTAGGTAGAGATTACTTATATATTACAGTTGAGTGATGGAAATGTCTGAAACATAGATGAAGCTTTTGTAACAGGCCAAAGTTAAACACCATAATGGCTATAGAATAGAGTAGGCAGAGGTTACTTATATATTCACTTGTTCTATTTTTCCCCCTTCTTTCATGATTATATATAACAAAGTGTTTGTTACTAATCATTGGGGTCGTAAGATATACTCTAATCTTCATCATTTTAATGTTTTGTGCATTAATTGGAAACCCGTACTCTCATGTTACCATGTTTGCGTATAGAATCCAAAAAGTGTGTGCATGTGCCTTGCCGTGATTGTGTTGATTGCATGTTTCCTATTATTATTTAGTGGCTCCAAAAAAAAT
>JBAGKO010000008.1:8474870-8494238 GCA_037177275.1 Acacia concinna
ATTTTTACTTCTAAGTACTTTCTAATTTATATGCATTTTTATTCATTTTACCATGTTATTAGTTATATGTTTTTATTCTTTTTTTAATCTTTGCGAAAAAGTATTTCCCATTTTTAAAATTTTTTATATATCACATTAAATATGTAATTTATATAATATAATCCATGCCCTTTTCAGTCATTTCTTATCAAAAGTAACTTTTACAAAATTTCAACCAAACAATTTTACTTTTACATAAGTAACTTATAAATAACTTCTACAATCTTTATTCCAAACACAAGTCAAATTACAATATACTTTTTTAAAAATAACAATTACAATTTTCATTCCAAATACACCCTAACTCAACACAACTTCATCTACATAGTTTTAACCATTTAAAATTATAGCTCCTACATTTTTTAAAAAATAAAATTATAAGGACTAGTGTTCTAGTTGCGATAACTCAAAGTTCAATGATTAAGTTTTAGACAAATTAAAACTAGAAAAACTGATATGTATCCTAATTAAAATTTAGGAACTACGTTATAATTGAATTAAAATTATAAATATTAAACTATTGATGTTATTTTTGAAGAAGAATGAAAGTCTTGTCGTTATCCTACTATAATGCAAACTTTGTATTGTCTCAGCCTCCATTTTGCCGGGAACACGGTTTATGAATTCTTTTGAAGTTAGTTATATAACTGATTTTGGAGACGGCACGGTCAAACTCCTACTGTTTCGCCTTTACTTTATTTATTTAAATTAAAAGAAAAGAATTCGGTATCTTCCTTCCTTTTCTTTATAGGAAATGTTACTTTGTTTTTACTGAATGTGTGTGTGTATTTCCATATTTTCTCATTAATATTTTATTGAAATATAATAAATGTGCAATTTTTTTAAAAAATATGACAAATATATTTGTTCACAAAAGTTTCAGGCTTATTTTGTTGTATTAGATAAATATATATTTATTATATTCTTTGATGAAATAGTATTATTACATATATTTTTTCGTAAATATATTTATAATATTTTGATTAACAAGTTGAGGAAAAAGATAAATAATTATAAATTATATTATATTTATCTACTAAATCCTCTGTGAAATATTATTTTTTTGTTAAATCTTAAATATTATTATCGGCTCATAATATTTAATTTCCATTGTACAAAATATAATTGTTTATTTTTTCAATAAAATAAATTTTCATATGATATATTTTAGAACTGGCCATTCAATAGTTTCATATTATATAAAAATATATAACTATAGGTTATTTTTGTTGATCATATCAATCAATAACTATACCACGTTTTTGACAAGTTATATTATTAGCAAGCAAATCAACCCTACAAATTATTTTTCAAGTAATTATATCTGTAAATACAACAAAAAAAGGTATGAGATAATGAAAAAGCAAAGAGAATAGTGATATGATGCATAAATATTTTATTGAAAACATACAAAATATTTTGAGTTATATCAAATATGATAAATATTTGTTTTTTTTTCACCCGCCCGAAATAGTAGTATAAAAAAAATTAGATAAACAACCTTCATGTATAATTTCCATGTGTGCATTATATGAAGGAGAAAAACAATTTTTAGTAACAAGTGATGAGCGGAGATGATATTTATTTATTTATTTATTTATTTTTGATAATTGCGGAGATGATATTTAGTTTCACCTTATAAACATTAACATACAGATTTGAAGCCCAATTGAAAAGACCAGAGATGATGTGGGGTCTCCCCGTTTTACCAAGAAAAAAAAATATAAAAAAACGATGTTTTTACTAAATTAAATTTTTTTTTTTTTAGAAAAGATGATTAAAGTTTGATTGAAAATAAACTAGGAGGCTTTAAGAATTAGCTCCGATGGTTAGTGATGAACTGAGCTGATGAATTTTCATTCCCAAAGTCCAGTGATAATTAAAATAGTCTCAATAATAGTATTTAGTTTTTGTAAAATTATAAACCTGGAAATTTAATTTGTTTTTTTTTATAAAAATTAAATTTGTTGAGAAGCCTCTGAGATCATGAGCAGCTGAGATTGCATTTAGGGAAGATTAGGGTACACGTACCACGGTAGAGTCTCAAAAAGGTATAATCCGATCTCGCTGCGACCAAACCGACGTAGTTTTGACATATCGTGTAATCCCTAGGATTCGCAAAGTTTCGCTCGCGCGTGGATCACATCAAGGTTTTATTTTAAATTAGTATTATTTTAATTCAATTAATTTTTGGTATATTTTCCTTTGCTTTAAGCTCCTGCACAGGAAAATGTGGATGTACCGTAAGGATTTAAAACGCTTCGTTCAATCTCTTCGCTCGTTCCCTCTGTATTTGTCTCTCTCCGTTCTCTGCCTCCTGTGCACTGAAAAACCATAGAGGAGAGCCCAGAGAGACGCTGAGAGTTCGCTCATGGAATCTAAATTAGCAATTTGAGCGTGATTGGCACTTCGTTTATTGGAAGTAGTAATCTTTTTGATTTCCAAAACTGCGAAATTTCGACCTCTTGAGGCCTCATTCCTTTCTTGCAATCCAGGAAGCCGAAGATACGAGAACTAGCCGCAGCCCAGTTATTACTATGCAAAGTCAACACAATTAACGGTAGTTATTATAAGGAAAACGACCTTTTCCATATTGGAATTTTTGCCTTTCGAGGAATTGCAATTGTTTTGGGCATTTGTTGAGTCTCTATTATTCTTTTTCTGTGGCCATTTGTGTTCTTCGCTTCTTTTTCGCCTCCAAGCTCGAAGACATTGAATTTAGGGTTTTCCCCAATGCTACAGAGGAATGTGTGATGGATTATGTGGAGGGTCAGGGTTTGAAAAGCTTAGAGGAGAGTTCATGGAGTATTATAGGCTTCAAGTCGGGTTAAATTTCTAGTGTTTTAGTGCTATATCTTCTGGATCTTTAATTTTTTGGGCGGTTAAGAGGATTTGATTTTCTTCATGGAGAGTCATTAATTATTATAGTATCAAATAATGATTTGAAAAACTTCATATAGGTTTTTTATTATTCTATCTACTTTCCATTGGTCAATGCATTTGACCAAATGCAATGGCATTTATAGTTAGGGATTAATTTGCTTCCTTCTTCTAGAATTTAAATTATAATTTTGGATACTTAACTGTAAAGCTATTCTGTCAAGATGAAATGAGTTACTCAGTTTCATTCTTAAGCCTGAAAAAGCCACTCAACTGCAGTTAACACATTTTATCTAATCAAATTTTGGTTTGAACCTTCTTTCAATTTTTACTCATAGGGTAGAAGATTATATCAATTAATTGCTTTTTTGATGAGGGCAAAACAAAGTAGTTGATCTGATTTAAGCAAAAAGTATGCCTAGCTGTCTCAGTTGGCATAACCTGTCTCTCTTTATGGGTAGATAGTTCTAGAAATCTATGAGCAATTATTGGTTTCTATGTTTGGCACTGGCTTTGTTTGGATAGGTGGCATTCCCTTGCACTTTTTGCAGGAGAGAAACTATTCTTGAAAGCTAGGATATTACTAAGGGATTACTAATCGTCTCATCATTTTGTGTCTGGTACCATTTTCCCTCAAAAACATGAGAGTTGGTTTTAGTGCTCGCTTTTGAGGCCCCCTTTGTCAGCTTTATCTCATTTCCCAAATTTTTATTGGGACTTCTGAGCTAATGAATTAATAGATGTCATAATTCACATCAAGCAATGAATGCCTACGTAAAACTTGTGGTCTGGGATTATTAGCCTGTTTTTACAATGCTAGACTTAATTAAAGAGAGATACCATATTGATAGGCGTGATTGCAAAATAAAGCTAATTAGCACTAAGCATGCGGTGCTTTCAAGGTTTCGGATCTGACCCACAATCTCCTCATTCTTTGGTTAAATGAATTTTGGAGTTTTGGCTGGTGAGATGGTCAAAATGATAGGACGACAGTGTTTTATTATAATTTCCTGTTTTTAAGGATGATTTTCATGAAAAAGTAGTTCAGATTTTAGTTGCTTTTGTCATTATGCATCATTTCTTTATGTACAGGATCAAAACCATATTGTTAGGCATTGGCCATGTGTAGCTTGTACTCCTAATCATTTCCTTAATAATTGTTATTCTGTACATCATTCTTATTTTTTAGTTCTGGCAGGATTTATATGTGGATGAATGGATTATTTGTTTCTTTACAGGGACATGGCTCTCCAGAAGTATCACCCATCTGGTGATGCACCAACTGTGAATATGAAACGTTTGACTTTCACCAGTAAGGGGCGTGAGAAAGGCCAGCTGGAAGTGGCTGGTCGGAATCATGATGCAGATGTGGACCTTAGAGAAGTTTATTTTCTCATTATGCATTTTCTTTCTTCTGGGCCATGCCAAAGAACTTGTGTTCAATTATGGAATGAGCTTCTTGAGCATCAACTCTTACCTAGAAGGTACCATGCTTGGTATTCAAGGACTGAGATGACTAGTGGAGATGAAGATGATAATGGTCTATCATTCCCTTTAAGTTACAATCAATTGGTGGAACGGTATTTAAGATTCTCTCTCATTCTATAGCTGCTGTTGAGATTGTGTTCATATTGATAGTTTGTCAAGTTTACAAGTACTGGCCCATTTTCTCATTCATGCATATCATCAGTCTGGTGTCTACATATGTCTCGTCCTTTTATGTTACTGGTGAAAAACTGAGAATGCAATTGATGTTTATGTGACTATTTCCCTTTCCTACATGCCCTTGTCATTGATGCGATGAGTGATTATTATTTAGGTATCCTCACATTGATAAGGATCACTTGGTCAAGCTTTTGAAGCAATTAATATTGAGCGCAACATCCCCATCATTTGGCATCAGTCGTGGAAATGCTCCCAATGCAGCTGATGTACCTACTCTTCTTGGAATGGGTTCCTTTTCACTTCTGAGGGGTAGGTGACCTTTGCTTCTTTCACTTTAATGATGAAATTTTTACCTCATTTGTTCAGAAAATTCTCATCCTGATCTGCAAATTATTGGTTATCCATTGAGAACAAAGATGTCTTGCTCTGTTAATCTTGCCTTAAATTGAAAATATTTCTTCCTTCTTGTCTACTCATTAGCCTCTTTATTTGCTTCAGATGACTGGGACAAAACAAATGAAGTTAAACGACCACCACCTTACATGCGCTGGCCTCATATGAAGGCCAATCAGGTTCAAGGACTTCGTTTAAGGGAAATTGGGGGTGGTTTCACTAGGCACCACCGTGCACCATCTATACGTGCTGCATGCTATGCCATTGCAAAACCTTCGACCATGGTACAGAAGATGCAAAATATCAAGAGGATAAGAGGACACCGCAATTCTGTTTATTGTGGTAGGTTATTCTATTTGATACTCAAGTTTAACTTTGTGCCAGGTATCTCTATGATTCTCAGTGCATAGATCCATTGTATTTTAATTAATAGTACTTGTATATTTAAAGAGGGAGCAAGACACTTATTCCTTGCTCTCTTCTCTTTTTTACTGCAAGTATTTTGGTCTGAGTGTAGTTTTTTGTCATATTCATAATCCATCTGTAATTTAAATTTTAGCAACTAATTTTGTATTTTCCATCCCTTTTCAATAGTGTGGATTGTGTTTTATATTATATCCATTATATTTGAAGCTCTGATGCATTACCACGCCCTTCAAACATCAGGAATTGCTTCTGTGGCTGCCTTGTGCAGAAATGGGATAATTTTGTGCTTTATGTTTTTCTGTCTTTGAACCCTGAGGAGTAAAACAATGGAAAGATATTCTGTTTTAAAGGATGGAATCTTCCACATTTTGAAGGAAGAAACATTTTAAAAGCACACCTGAGGCTAATTCGCTGTTACATGAACTTGACTTAGTATGCGTAATGCCAATTGCACAAAAAAAGGAAAAAAATTCTGTGGTCGCCAAACACATCCTTTAGAATGAAATTGGTCATATGTGATATTTATATGCTATATTTACTGCCAATGTGGTAATCTCCTGCTGGTTTAGGGTTCTTCTATGTGCCCAATATGTCATCCATTTTAATCAACATCCCAATTTGATTATGTCCATCTATCATTGTAAGATAGATACTATAGGGTTCTTTGTATTTGGAAATCTGGATAGCTTTACTTTGCAGTACGGAAGTTTAATATCAAGGGTGCCAGCAGATTTTTAGACATTAACTGCAATTTTGAGAAATTGACAAAATGTTTTAGAATTTACAGGGAGAGTGTGGGGAAATCACCAGATGGAATTAATGACCATCCACAATCAAGGGTATTATTTAGCTTAGGTCAGCAGAACAAGAGGAAAAAAATGGAAAAAGAGCTATTGATTGGTTGTAAGTATTAGAATAAAATAGAAAAAAACTATTGAAAACAAGGAATTTTGGTCACAACTCAAGCAGTGTTCCAAAGATAGTTTTTTTCCCCTCCAAAATTAATTTGAATAAAAGTTTATGGTTATCTAAATTGTAAAAAACATCTATTCACTTCAGTCCTTAATGCAAGATCTATTTACCTAATTTGATTTGATCAAGGAAGTTGGTTAAGTTAGTTGATATGATGTGTTTTTTTTTCTAGAACACCTTAATTATCTTCCTTAATTTCTTTCATCTCTCTCTTATTTGATTATTGTTGAGGGGCATTAATAGTGGTAAATTAAGAAAATATTGATAAATATAAGAAATAGATCTTATATTTAGGACCAAGATCAAACCTCCAATTAGCTCCTACATTGCTGGAGGGAGTATATAATTCCTGATTTCTGTCCTTGTCTGGGAGTGGGATTTGACTTGTATAGACTAATTAGAAACCCTAATTGTCCAAAAAAAAAAAGACTAATTAGAAACCCTTATCTTAAACATAACATAAAAATTCCCAGTTTTTGTGTATTAATGAGAAAGTAACGAGTGTCCGTGTGCCATATGCTTTTGCTTGTTTATTGGTTTGTTCTGAGATCTGCAAGGTATTTGATGAACCTATTTTTACAAGATATTCTCAGAAACATTGTTTTGATTATCAAAGGCTTTATTGCTTTGGTTTCTTTGGTTGTTTCATTAATGCCTTCATATTGAATAAACAGTTTTGTTGACCTCTTCCTATATGTCTAGAATTGTGGCAAAGAGCCTTTCTATTTTAGTTGCTTCAATTGTTTCCTATTGTCTGCGGTATGCAATAAAGATTTAGTGAGAAATTGTTACATACTCCTGGAATACCATGCAATTCATACTCTTTCCAGTGAAAATAGTTCATATGTGGGGAGAGCATGTAAAATGTAAAGTAATTGAATGAAGAGAGAGCTTGAATGAAATTTCATTCCAGAGTATCTATTGTTTTTTTGGGACAGTATTCTTAGTAGAAACATTCTACTTTTTTTGTAAAGTCTTGTGGTTATTGTTTCCGTAGTTGCTCTCTTGAATTCCTGTGCTTGTTGTGAGCAGGTTACTTTTCTCCTATATGTGCAGCTGATGATTTGCCTTATGCATGCAGCTACATTTGACAGGTCTGGGAGGTATGTCATTACCGGGTCAGATGATCGACTTGTAAAAGTTTGGTCAATGGAAACTGCATATTGTTTGGCTAGTTGTCGTGGACATGATGTGAGTTTGCTTTGTGCATTATATATATTTTCCCTTTTGACCAGATTTGACCTTCTTTAACATTCTTTAAATTTAAATATATGATATGCTTGATAGGGTGACATCACTGACTTAGCTGTCAGCTCAAACAATGCCTTAGTTGCATCCTCTTCAAATGATTGTATCATACGAGTTGTAAGCTCTCTGATTTAGATGACATGTTTTTGTGTTACATATCTTCTACTTTTTCCCATGTCTCTTTCATGATACTCTAATATGTTCTTGATTTTTGTTTCATAGTGGCGCTTGCCTGATGGCCTACCAATATCAATTTTGCGGGGTCATACTGGAGCAGTCACTGCTATTGCATTTAGTCCTAGACCTAGTTCTGTGTACCAACTTTTATCGTAAGTTATTGGATTAACAAAGAAAAGAAATTTATTATGCTTCCTAATATATAAACATTTTATTTATAACTTTTTTGAAGTAACAAGACTGTTAACCAGAACCAACATCTCAGGCCAGAAGCTTGAAAATTTCTAAGTATTTACAAGACAGGCTTCTCTTCTATATTTTAATTATGCCAAACTTGTTATGATGTGTCCCTCTTGTTTCTGCATTTCCTTCCAACCTACGATATAATTCTCCATAAAATATTTTGAGGCAACTTTCAGCAGAAAGTCACAACGTATATTAGTTTTAGTTCATATAAACCTTTTCCTTCCTTTTCTAATTGTGTTTTGAAGTGTTACTATAATGCATGATGATATATATATAATTTCTAATTGCATATCAGGCTACAAATTTATGTATTCCTTATCCTTATTTTTAGGGAGGTTCTACATGTATTAATTTTTTTTTTTTGGGTACTGTTTCTTTTACTTTGCAGGTCATCTGACGATGGAACTTGTAGAATTTGGGATGCCAGGCATTCCCAATCAAGTCCACGAATATATGTCCCAAGGCCTTCTGATTCTGTTATTGGTCAGTTTATTTTTGTGTTTTTATAATTTATGGATTTCTCCCTGTTTCAAATGACTAACTTGGAATATCTATTGCCTTAGGGAGGAGCAGTGGTCCATCTTCAAGTAATTTTCCACTGAGCCATCAGATTTTTTGTTGTGCATTTAATGCTAGTGGAACTGTCTTTGTCACTGGGAGTTCTGACAATCTTGCCAGGGTAAGTATGTAGAAATTGTGTTTTCTTGTAATCAATATTATACCACCTTAAATTTTTTCTTTCCATAGGGTTTTCCATCTATTTTTAGTTCTGCTCCTTACATTTGACTCATCTGGTATTTGGTCTTAAGAATAATGACCTCATAAAGAAAGATATATTCTTCAATTTTTGTAAGTTGTTGTTTTCCTCTTGAGACTTGTTGAGGCTTTGTACAGGGAATTCATGTTCCTCTGGAATCATCATTTCCGCCTTCTATCAATTAACACTGTTCAATCCCTGGTCTCCCTTCACTTATGATAATGTACCTCCATTCATGTATTGGCAAATTTGTGGGCTTGTTCTGGTTGCTGACATCTTTAGTTTAAGTGCTTGCTTTTTTTTTTTTTTAACCTTACCAAATGGAAGGTAATTAAATGCAACATAAAGCCTTAGAGCCCCATAGCACCTCAAGATGAGGCACTATAACAGCAGAGTAAAGCAAGACGCCAAACGACAACAAGCATTAGCACAATATCTTTGTTGATCCATGTCATAAAGAGTCAACAGTTTTACATTGGCTATAAAGGGCCGCCTAACATAATCCTCCTTTATCTAGGCTTGGGACTGCCTATAAAACCTAATACTATGATATTTGAATAGAAAAAACATATGAACTGTTGTGATAACATATGACATAAGTATTGACTATTCAAGCATAGTAGTCATATAAAACAATCAGCTGTTCAGGTGTCAGTGAATGAACCCTATTTCTTTTTAGGAGGCTAAGATTTCTTATTTCCTGTTTTAAAATATGTGGAAGAAGCAGTCTTTGCAAACTGCCTGAAGAGAGCATCTGGATCAAGGTCCCTTGCCTGACCTAGCACGAGGTGTTGAGGCTTCTTGTTGCCAAAGGCATTGGGACAAGTGCCTTTAACTTCATTGGTCAAATGATACTTAATGTTCCAATAGGTTAATAGCTGATCGCATGTAGAAACAGCTCAATTGTTTTCACTTACTCTCTAATTTTTTTTTTTAAAGGAGCTTTGGATCTCTCAGTCTGAGAGATGATCTAGCTGTAACAAGAGATAATGTTGTCTAAATTTTAGCAGAGCTAAATTTCATCTTTACATTCAAATATTTGAAACTAAATATTTAATGTTTTGCAGGTATGGAATGCTTGTAAACCTGGCCCAGATGATTATGACCAACCAAATTATGAGATAGATGTGTTATCAGGGCATGAAAATGATGTTAATTATGTGCAATTCAGGTTAGTATGTGTGTGTGAGATTAGTGTGTGTGTGTGTAAACTATGGTGGAGAAATTTTTTCATGCTGATGCTGTCACCCCATTCTTTGCAGTGGATGTGCAGTTGCTTCTCGATTCTCCTCAGCAGACAATTGGAAGGAGGATAATATTCCCAAATTTAAGAATTCCTGGTGAGTTTCTATAAGTTGATTAATATTCCCATTGTACCTTTACAAAAATTTATGTAACCCAAAACTTTGGTGATATTTAGCATATCTAAGAGCCAATATTATATTTCAGGTTCAATCATGACAATATAGTTACCTGCTCTCGAGATGGGAGTGCCATTATATGGATTTCCAAATCACGCAGGTCACATGTAAGTGGTCATCAAAATGTGTTGTGCAAGTTTTGCTTTCTATTAATTTTTTAAGTGAGAGCTGTCTTCTGCCTTTTATAATATAGAATACAAGTACTAATTTATTTATTGTTTAACAATATTCCCTTTTTTCATTGGACTATAATGAATTCAGGGAAAAACTGGCCGATGGACGCGGGCTTATCATCTTAGAGTTCCACCTCCTCCAATGCCTCCTCAACCTCAGAGAGGGGGTCCTCGTCAGCGAATATTACCAACTCCACGTGGTGTAAATATGATTATTTGGAGCCTTGACAACCGCTTTGTTCTTGCAGCTATCATGGGTAAGCTGTTTCTTTCTTGTCTTTTTCTCCTCAATCCATGCTTTCTTGCTATCTTTCTCATGGCTTGTGATCATTCTGTTTCTTTACCTTTTCCATGTACTAGCGACCTTGGATGATAGGATTATTTTGTTAGGAAGTATTTAACTGGAAAAAAGGGGAAACATTTTATTGCAAGAATGGGGGATTATTGTTGTATATCATATTCCAGAATGGTCGGAAAAAAACTAATAGGATTGGCCACAGTTTGCTAGAAGTCTTATAGGATTTAGGGTAGCAACAAGTCTGCTACTCATCCATAAATATAAGAGATTTTAGAAGATACTTTCTTTGGTTTATATTATAAGGCACTAACAATTCTCACAAACCAATAAAAATAGTTAAAAGCATTAAATGTGTCATAACATGTACGTAATTTCCAATGCTACCCTTACTAATTACGCTAAATTTTAATATCAACTTAATTATTATTCTCTCCCACAACTCTTATTAAGTATGGGCAGACATGGAAAAAATATTTAATGCTCGTTGGAAATAAACAAGTGCCTTATAAAAAGGATTAAAAGCACTTGTGAGTTGGTGCCTTATAATAAGGACCAGAGAGAGCAATGAAATAGATAACAAGTAATCATATCTAAAATCTGGAATTAAAGAACAGTGTTATAGTATATGATATTAGAACAATTAAGTTTTAACATAAAAAATGTCTAAAACATTAGCTAGAATATTATCTCCCTTGCATTTAATGTAACTTGTGATTGGAAGCTATTCATGTCTGTTGCTTCTTGATTTTGTCTAGTAATATAGTTGATGAGTCCTGCAAACTCCAAAGCCCATGCTTGAGAAGACTGTTGTGTATTTCTTGTCTTTTGTACATTTAGCCAGTTTAGTATCATGTTTACTTTGTCACACTAGGATTTCCCCCCTAAAAAGTTGGTATCAAACCTTGCTGTCTCACCATTCTAGTACAATGTCATTTATCTTGTTTACATCATTCGATTTAATGGACTGGTAAGCATTTTAAGTACTTCTGAAATGGCTGGGCTGGCTGGCTCATAATAAATGTTTTACAATTTCTCTGTTTATAGTAGAGGGCTTCTTTCAGTATTGTGACCTTAATTTTCATGTATACTTATCAGTTAGTTCATTTTGGGTAAGTCGCTTTTACAGCAGGTAGATATAGTCGTTTGTTTATATTTTATTTCATGCATGCAATATGATGGTAATGTATGAATTATTTCCCTGTTAACGTTATTAAATAGTCATTGCATGCATGATGCCTTAATTTGTTATCACACCACTCTTATCTATATTTGATGACAGTCATTTTCAATTTCGTTTTGGGTCTTTGGAGGTAATAGTTGTCTGATTACAACATATGTTTGCAGATTGCAGAATTTGTGTTTGGAATGCTTCTGATGGCAGCTTGGTGCACTCATTGACTGGACATACTGAATCTGTAAGTGCTTAAATTACACTGGGCATGGATTTGACACTGTTTTTGACACCAATCTTTTGGACCTGAAGCTTGCGTAAATTTTAACCCTAGTTGTTTGATTGGGCCTTTATTAGGCTAATACTTTAGTTGAATCTCAAGTTTAAGCTACCAAGCAATTTCCATTGAATAGTTATGATATAATTATTTACTTATTTTTATTACTACTTTGAAAAAGGGGTTTTATTGAGGTGATATTTCAAAATGTTATCTTTGCTCCCGTGCATTAGTATTGTAGATTTAAATTCCCTGCATTTCTGTCATGCTTTTCCTTGAACGCTGTGTTTCAAAGAATTGAATATTTAATTAATATTTTTGATAGAAATACCTGGGACTTGCAAAATCAAACGCCATCATATGACAGAACCTGTTTAACTTAGATTATAGAAATGTTAGGTTCACATACAATTTCCTGTGTCAGCAGTTTTCTTCCGAATCCTTTGCTCTTTTTTCTCCATTACCTTGTCTAACTCAAAGCAAGTCCCATATGAAATTAACATTTGATTTCTAATAATCACTGAGGTTGATGCATTCTTTATTAAATAAATTGAGTTTGTTGTATTATAACTGCCTAACCTAATCAAATTATAACAGTAGAAATACTGATTAGGCATTAAATTTTGAAAGAAGAATTAAAGTGTAAAATTTCTTGAAGCAATAGAATCTGTAAGATGCAAAATGGTATTGCTTTATATTATCATGTGGTATACAGTTTGGGGTTCGTGGTTGCCCTCCCATCATAGGTATCTCATTCGGGACTCGTATTCAAGACCTAGAGGAATCTAGTGGGGCCTTTCACCGCTAGATCAACTGTGTTGGTACCCATGCAAAATGGTATTTTTTGGCCTTGTTGGCTTCTTGGAAGAATACCTGAGTATCAATCAGTTTAACTTCTGGGATCCAAACCAAAACCATTTTCAAGCACATAGCTGTACTGGCGTTATCTGAATCTGGAAGAAATATGAGAGTAAGGATGAATATGGAATACAAAGTGCATGTGGACAGAGCTGAGTTTCGGCTTGGTGGAAAGTGGTAGAATATGAGGGTACATGGAGCTGGGAACTTTGGGATTTGGATTTCAGATGTTGAATAGAGGGAGAAGAGAAATTGAAGACAATGGTTTAACAGAATCAATGGCTGAGATTGTGCATTAAAATGACACTTTAATCGAAAAGCGTGGTGTGCATTTCCCAAGCAAATGTTTGAGGATTTAGACACTCAGTATTGCATGTTAATTAACGTTTAAGCTGTGCATTTGACTGCTATTTTCATTTATATTCATTAATTGCTAAGTTTGTTTCTTGCTTATGCTAGACATATGTTCTGGATGTTCATCCATTCAATCCCCGGATAGCTATGAGTGCTGGATATGATGGAAAAACCATCGTGTGGGATGTGAGTCAACAATTACTTTTATTGCCTTGTAGATTCTTAGGCAGTCTTATATTTTACTAAATACCTCCGCATCATGTGACTTTTAGATATGGGAAGGAAAGCCCATTCGGACATATGAGATATCGCGTTTCAAGCTGGTTGATGGAAAATTTTCCCCGTAAGTACCTTGATAGTGCCATCATACAACCTTATTGTGAACTATGTTTATCTTGTTTAAAGGATATTATCATGCATCGTATAATTTTTATTTTATGCTAATACTGATACTTATCTGTAGTTTGTATGCATTCAGAATGCTCTAATTTCCTGCTCTCATATTACGTACTAGTGTTAGAGATGCAAGGGAGAAAAAAAAACTAGTTGTTGACCTTTATTTAGCTGCACAAGCTCTTGAATTAAGTGATGTTGAACATTGCATTAAAGATTCTAATACAAAGTGATCAAGAGGTCAATTCTTTCCCTTTCTTATGCTCCTAATAAAAATTAAATTCTTGGAGGGATAATGGGCTTGCATTTTATCCACATGTCAAATCTAAAGAGGTTTCATGTGAGGAAGCGTGTTAGAGATTATTGTAAAGAATAATTTTGGGACTTCATTTAATTATTTAAGCTTGAGTTACAATGGTCCTTGAAGATTAGTATCTTTTGACATTTATGAGTTATTTGGTGCACCATTATGTTCATCTCGTTTGCTTAGATATTAATATGCTTTCAAGATATCGATATGCATAGAATGATACCATTTCTTGAGGCACATTTAAAACCAGGAATCTCACATCCTTGAAACATCGCAATTGTTTTTGTTGAATGTTAAATGTATACTTTCTTTGGCACTCAATTATTACACTCATACTAAAGCTGGGAATTTGATACCAAACTTAAGGTACTAGTGAACCAAAAAGCTTGTGGAGCTATAGGACTGAAGAATCTGAATTAATTATTTCATTGATCATCGTTGGAACATATAGATACAGGGAAGGTGAATCTGTTGTAACAGATCCGACTATGATGCCTAGGTCTACTGTACATTTGAATGGTCAAATATCCTAATAATTCTCAACTAATTTGTACAGAATAATAATAATTCTATAATTACTACAATCCCCCCCAAGTTGGATCATAGATATTGATCATGTCTAAACTGTGAACAAATCCTTCAAATGTATGTTCAGGTAGTCCTTTTGTAAGTATATTTGCTGTTTGTAGTTTAGTTGGGATATAGGATAAACAAATTATTCCTTCCTCAACCTTCTCTCTGATGAAATGTCGATCTACCTCCACATGGTTAGTTCTACTATGTTGTACTGGGTTTAAGGCCATACTCAGAGCTGCTTTATTGTCACAAAATAACTTGATAGGAGCTGTAATCTGGACATAGGCTTCATCAGCGGCTCGTTTCAGCCACATTCCTTCCATAACACCTTGAGACAATGCTCTTAGCCAAGATTCAGCACTACTTTTGGACACTACTCTTTGCTTCTGACTTTGCCATGTGACAAGATTTCCCCAAACATAAGTGCAGTAGCCGGAAGTCGATCTGCTATTTTATTTATACCCTGCCTAGTCTGCATCTGTATAGATCTCAATGGTTCTGAGGTTGGATTTTCTGAAGAAGAGCCCTCTACCTGGAGTACCTTTAAGATACTTTAGAATCTTATATGCTGCAGTCATGTGCTTATTTTTTGGTGAATGCATGTGTTGGTTGGCGACGCTTACTGCAAACACAATGTCTAGCCGAGTATGAGAGAGATAAATGAGTTTACCTACCAACCTTTGGTATCTCCCAATGTCTGCAGGCTTCTCATCATTTTCTTGTTTCTTTCTTTTAGCTGCTGCTTGTTCTGTTTTCGCAGGTTTCAGATTCTCTTTCTTCTTCTTCTTGCAACTTATAGGAGTTATACTAGGTTTACATCCAAGCATACCCGTCTCTTTCAATAGATCCAAGACATACTTTCGCTAAGAGATATGAATACCTTCCTTAGACCTAGCAACCTCCATTCCTAGGAAGTATTTGAGGTTTCCAAAATCCTTCACCTCAAATTCTTTATTCAAAGCTGTTTTGATTCTATCAAATTCCTGAATATTGTTTTCTGTGAGCACAATATCATCTACATAGACTATTAGGATAGTAATTTTCTCACCATCCTATTGAGTGAACATAGTGTGATCAGAGAGACTCTACTTATACCCTTCAGTTTTCAAGACATTTGAGAACCTATCAAACCAGGCCCTTGGGGATTGCTTCAAACCATATATTGACTTCTTAAGTTTACACACTTGGTGTTCTTTGCCATGCTCAAAGCCTGGTGGTAGTTTCATATACACTTCCTCCTTTAACTCTCCATTTATGAAAGAATTCTTGATATCCAGCTATTTCAATGACCAATCTAGATTTGCAGCAATGGAGATAAGTACTCTTATCGTATTTAGTTTGGCAACCGGAGTAAAGGTCTCATTGTAATCAAGTCCATAAGTCTGAGGAAAGCCTTGAGCAACCAGCCTTGCTTTATATTTGTTTAAGGAACCATCAGCATTGTACTTGGGGGTGAACACCCATTTGCAGCCTACAACCTTCTTTTCCTTCAGTAAGTCTGTAAGATCCCAAGTCTGATTTTTCTCAAGAGTACTAATCTCATCTAGTACAGCTTCTCTCCATTTAGGAATTTTTAAGGCCTCAAACATTCGCTGGGATCTGAATTTCATCAAGATTGGTCACCAAATTGCAGAAATTGTCAGACAATTTAGCATATGAGACATACTTTTGAATAGGATGATTAGTGCATGTACGTGGTTCTTTCCTCAAAGCAATGGGTAAATCCAACTCACCTTGTTTTGCAAAATCTTTCATTGGTGAAGAGAGTGGCACAACATCCGGTATAGTAGTCTTACCTATCTTTTTGTTCTTCCTGAAGTAGATTTTGTCCCATCTCTTGTCCGGATGTTTATTTTTATCTTTATCTAGCACATTAGTCTTAGATGGCACTGAGGATGAGTCAATGACTTTTTTCTCAAGAGTGGATGGGTGTGAAGGTAGTGTCACAGGATTAGAGGGTGGAATGGGTTCCGGTACAGTATTACCAATCTGAAATTCACCTAAACTCTCCCCCTGAAGTGAAGATTGAGGGTAAAATGGTTGATGTTCATAAAAGGTAACATCTTTGCTGACATAGAGGTGCTTTGTAAGAGGATCATAGCATTTATAGTCCTTTTGAAGATTGGAATAACCAAGAAAAATGCACTTGGTAGCTTTAGGATCAAATTTTGAGGATGGATGGTGAAGATGAACAAACACAGTGCAGCCAAAAACTTTCAACGGTAGAGACTGATCTAAGTGAGAAATGATGTGAGTTTGGCATAATTTATCAAGTGGAGAGGATACGGCTGGGCATGCGGTTGATAAGGTGAGTAGCGGTAAGAATGGAATCCACCCAATAAAAATTGGGAACATTGGTAGTGTATATGAGGGCACGGGCAATTTCAAGGAGATGTCGATTTTTTCGTTTAGCAATACCATTTTGTTGTGGAGTATTAGGACAGCTGCTTTTATGAACAACACCTTTAGTTTTAAGGAAGTGATCAAAGGAGGAATTAAAATACTCAGTTCCATTATCAGAGTGCAACACTTGAATAGTTGAGTTAAATTGAGTTTGAATATAGTGAAAAAATTCCGTAAAAACAGAATATACATCAGATTTTTCTTTTAGAAGGTAAACCCAACACATACGAGTATGATCATCGATAAAGGTGACAATATTTGGAATAAGTGCAATTTGGAATGCGAGAAGGACCCCAAACATCACTATGAATGATGGAAAAAAGACGAGTGGATTTATTATGAGACGGGATAAATGACACGATGTTGTTTTGCTAACACAACTGTCACAATGAAAATCAATAGTTTTATTAATTGAAAATTGAGGTAACATTTTCAATAAATAGGAGAAACTAGGATGACCCAAGCGTTTGTGCCATAAAACTAAATTATTGTCACTAGAATCAGAAACAAAACTTGTGACTGGAGAAGAGCAAATACTTGCAGTAAGAACATTGAGATAGTAGAGACCACTACGCTCATTAGCTGTGCCAATCGTCTTCCCCGATGAGAGATCATGAAACAAACAATGAGTAGCAAAGAAATTAGCTGAGTATTGAGCTTGTTTAGTTAGCTTGCTGACCAAGAGGAGATTACATGCAAGTTGTGGTACATGTAGAACAGATTCCAGTATTAATTCTTCGGTCAGAGGAACGGTACCAATACCAGCAATAGTAGCAACAGAATCAGTAGCAGTGCAAATTTTACCATTACTAGCTAATGGTTTATAAGAGGTAAATAAACTTGAATCTGAGGTCATATGATTTGAAGCACCTATATCCACGATCCATAAAGAATAAGCGGAGGATAAAAGAGCAAGAGGTGGGTTACCTTGTGTGGCAATAGAAGCAACCGAACCTTGCTGAGATTTGAATGTTTTCAGCATATCCAATAATTGAGTCAACTGAGTTTGATCAAGTGCTGGAGGAGGTGTCGTGGACATCTTGTCAGCATCCACTTGGGTTTGGTGAGCACGAGAGGAAGGCTTACGAGACTTCCAGTTAGCAGGCTTACCATTTAATTTCCAACACTTGTCTTTAGTATGACCACTTTTCTTGCAACAGTCACACCAGCGAGAAGCAACGGAAGAAGAATCAGTGTGTTTGCTTACAAGACCAAAAGCCTCTGATGGTGCAAAAGAAGAGTTGATCATCATCGTGCGCTGTCGAGACTCTTCACGTCACATTTCCAAATAGACGTCTTTGACTTGTGGAAGCGAAGTGTTACTCAAAAGCCAAACCCTTGCTGCATCAAATTCTGGATTTAACCCAGCCAGAAAGAGTATAACTCGATCGACGTTAAGGTGCTTATTGTAACATGCAACCTCCTCTGGAAAGGAACAACAATGGTCGACAAGCATATCTTTGTCTTGCCATAAACCCATGAGCTCAAACCAAAATTCTTACACAGTACGAGACCCCTGAGAAGACTTCCACATCCGCCGCCGAAGATCAAACAGTAGCGACAAGTCCTTCCCATCGACATATGATTCCCAAACAGCATCCCAGATGGCTTGCTCAGTTGGAAGGTACATAAACCCACGTTTTATGGTGGGCCTCATAGCGTTAATAAGCCAGGAACTCACAAGGGAATTATATGTTTCCCATTGAACAAACTCTCGAGACTTCTCATCAGTCGAACAAGTGGCATCACCGGTAAGAAACGCTGACTTGCTACGACCTCCAATAGCGAGCTTCATTGCATGAGCCCAATCATGGTAGTTGTCAAGGGTCAGTTTTTCGGTGACAAGAGAAAAGGATTCAGTACTTGGAGTCAACCTGAAGGGACTCCCGGCACCTGAAACAGTCTGTTGCGAGGAACCAGCACCAAAAGACTCCATCGTAGAGGCTTCTGGTTGGCAATCCGCACGCGAAGAGTGATCAGATCCTTCCCCACTAATCTCTGATACCATGTGGAGCTATAGGACTGAAGAATCCGAATTAATTATTTCATTGATCATCGTTGGAATATATAGATACAAGGAAGGTGAATCTGTTGTAACAAATCCGACTATGATGCCTAGGTCTACTATACATTTGAATGGTCAAATATCCTAAAACTCTCAACTAATTTGTACAGAATAATAATAAATAATAATAATTCTATAATCACTACACATCTCCTTAGTTGTGTCTCTCACCTGGATCCCAAACCTCTCACATAGTACTATGTTTTTTGTGTCTTTGTTTTTTTAATGGTCATATTCTTATTATTATTATTATTATTGTTTTTTTT
>JBAGKO010000008.1:8494338-8505143 GCA_037177275.1 Acacia concinna
TGGTCAAATATCCTAATAACTCTCAACTAATTTGTACAGAATAATAATAAATAATAATAATTCTATAATTACTACACAGCTCCTTAGTTGTGTCTCTCACCTGGATCCCAAACCTCTCACATAGTACTATGTTTTTTGTGTCTCTTCGTTTTTTTAATGGTCATATTATTATTATTATTATTATATACTTTTTTTTTTGACTTGATAAATTGACACACCATTTTGCTTAATGATTGGCCTTGTGTTGTATTTATCTGTGGAAATTTACAAGTGTTGAACAAATTTAGTAACATTTTAATATTAGGAAGTTAAGGCTGAGCCTTGGTACAAAGGTAAGGTTGTTGTCATGTAACCTAGAGATCACAGGTTCAAATCCAGGAAACAGCCTCACCACTTGCGAGGATAAGGCTGCATACATCTATATCTCCCCAGACCTCACTTGTGGGAACCTTGTGCATTGAGTTGCCCTTAATATTAGGAAGGTCCTTCATTTTTTTATGATATGGGAAGTAGTTACTCATGAACCCAAAGCAATGCTTTAGATGGTACAAATTATAAATGGATGTCTAAATCATCAAGAACCAAGCAATCAAAGATTTTAAGAAACAAATACACACCAAAAGTCAGTATATATGCCTTTCATTTTGATATTTAAATTATTGATGTTTGGTTTTTGTTGAAATTTCTGTTGGCAATGTAGAGATGGGACATCGATTATACTTTCAGATGATGTTGGTCAACTGTACATATTAAGCACTGGTCAGGGTGAGTCTCAGAATGATGCCAAATATGACCAGGTACATACACCAACGACTTAATATACTCTGTTTCTATCGCTTCTGTTCTGGTTCTGATTTTGTTTACACATCATGGGCAGTTCTTCCTTGGTGATTATCGCCCCCTTATTCAAGATACCCATGGTGGTGTACTTGATCAGGTTAGCTGGTTAACTGTGGTTGCGTTCCTCATTTCTGATTTGGAAACCTTATAATGTCTATCTTGCTTGAGTTATGGGTATTAAAAAAATGAAAAGATGAAATTTAAAATGAAAGAAAAAGAAATGAAGAGGTTGAGGGAGAAAAAGGTGGGGTAAAAGCACAAATGCGCAAAGGAGGCACTGTATTTTAATTTGAGTCTCAACATATCAGGCACCACCTTTTATTAGGGAAGTAGTGGTCCTAGAGTGATGATAAGCTCAATGTATATACACATGTTCCATATTCTAACTTGCCGTGTGATGATTGGGGAGAAAGGTGATACTGAGGTTTAGTAAATTATTTACTCTTGTACAAGCTGACAGATGTTATGCATGCATTTTATAATGAATCATTTACTGTCCTGAGTCCTCTTGTTGAGTGATAAATTTCTTAATAGAGTTCTGTCCATTAAAAGGATTGTTGAGTAGAGAAACCTAGAGAGGTCTGTTGTGTTAACTGTTTCGCTTAACTGTATTCTTATGGAGCCTTCCTGAAGATGGCTTGTTCTTAATTCAACATCAAGTATCATTCTTCAAAACTTCAAATTTGTCTCAGGAAACTCAGCTTGTTCCATATCGACGGAATTTGCAAGATCTGCTTTGCGATTCAGGTTTCTAATTTTTTTTCCCCCTTGGATCTGTCCTTTATATGTATATACTTAGCAGTATATTATCTTTGTTTCTGACATCTCTCACTTTCACATGTGTTGGTTCCCTTCTGTCGAATTTTTCAGCAATGATACCATACCCTGAACCCTATCAGAGTGAATATCAGCGAAGACGTTTAGGAGCTTTAGGCATTGAGTGGCGCCCTTCATCACTAAGACTTGCTGTTGGTCCCGACTTTAGTCTGGATCTAGAATTTCAGATGTTTCCATTGGCTGACTTGGACATGCCAGCAGAACCACTGCCTGAATTTATAGATGCCATGGATTGGGAACCAGAAAATGAAGCGCGTAGTGATGATACGGATTCAGAGTATAATGTTACTGAAGACTACTCTTCTGGGGGCGAGAAAGAATGTTCAAGTTCCAATGCCTCTGGTGATCCAGGTTGCAGTATAGATGACAGTGAGGGGGAGGGGACTTACATGGATGAAAATCGCAGATTAAAACGGAAAAAACATAAGACTGAAGTAAGCATCTGGGAAGAAATTTTGATTTATTGTTTATTTATTTACATTGCAATTATTATGAATTACTTCTATCACACTGGGCTGCCCGTTTTTACTCTCATTTTCTTTTCTTCAGACTGAGATTATGACTTCTTCTGGGAGACGTGTGAAAAGGAGGAATTTAGATGAGTGTGATGATAATGCCTTAAGGAACAACCGAAGTAGGAAAGGAAAAAGTGTCCGAAAAGCATCAAGGAAGAGATCATCTAAATCAAAATCTTCAAGGCCTCGAAGAGCTGCTGCACGCAATGCTCTGCATTTATTTTCTAGAATTACAGGTACACCAACAGATGGAGAAGAAGATAGTTTTTATGGTGATTTTTCAGGTAGCGAATCATCAATGCTAGAGTCTGAAAGTGATGAATCGGGTAGAGATTTGCATAATGATCAACAAAGATATTTGAAGGGCAAGGAAGTAGTATTGGATGAATCTGAGGACATGAAATCTCATGAACTTCCTGAAACTCGTACTAATGCAGTGAACACGAGGAGATTGGTTCTTAAGTTGCCAGTTCGAGACTCTAGATCTATGCTTGAGACCACTGAGGATAAGTTTGACAATCAAGCTGAGTTGATTGCCTCTTCATCAAATTCTGCCCAGCAAGCTACTGATGTTCATTCTGGAAGTTTAAATCATCATAAAAACTTAGATCATGTAAAAGATACTGTAGACTTGTTTGATGGCTATATGAAAGGAGAAATTCGATGGGGAGGGGTTAGGGCTCGTACATCTAGGTGTTCAAGGGCAGGAGAAGCTGTGTCTTCAGACGCAAATGCCAGATCGGTTATTTGTCTTAATGATAAACAAAATTTTGTCAATGTTCATGAGAAAGAGGACAAGGATTTTGTTACGCTGTCCCCTCCTCTGGAAGTCAAAAAAAGAGAGGAAGAGATAGACAATTTGACTGTAATCAATGAGAATGGTGTTGCTACTGCCTCAGAGCCTTGTAATAATTCTGAGAGTGAAATTTGGCCCTTAGCTCCTAGCAATTATAGGGATAAACATGAAGCTCCAACTTCTGATGCGGCTGCTCAGCATACAACTATTGGTTGTATAAACCACAGTCGGGGGCCTGATCGTCTCTCAGAAGCATATATTGGTTTTCCTTCTGTTTCAACGAAGGTAAGGTCTAAAAGGAGTTCAAGGGACCTTGAAAGTCCAGCCAAGAATGAAACAAAATCTTTAGCGCCAAAGAATGTTTGTTCTGGCACTACATTAAATGATTTAAATGAGGAACAGAATATAGATTTGGCTGCAGATGAAAATATTATGGCAAAATCAAATGAAGGTGATAATGGAGTTCAAGAGATAAATGCACAGGTTGACAACAATTTTGCATCACGTGATTCACTAGAGCCCCAGTCACATAGAGATAAAATGTATAAAGCTGTTTATAGAAGATCAAGGTCACATAAGGCTGTGAATAACCAAGGTGATGGCCTGGGAGAATCCACTTCAAATGGGAGTAATATCAATCTCAATTTGGCTGTGGACCACATCAATGGAACAGAACCAGCTCATTCTGCCCAGTCCTTAGATGTGGAACCAGCTACTTCTGACCTGAACGGTTGGAATAATCATCAAGTTAATGAATATTGTACTGTTAGAAGTCCCCAGAATGGTTCCTCAACCAGAGGACAACTGAGAGAAGAAGAACGAGGTTCTAATTCAAAAATCACAGTTGGATTGAGGTCCACCAGGAATCGAAGGGTTAGTTATCATCATATCCATGAGAGTAGTCCTGCAAGTAGGAAAAAGTCATCCCAATCAACTACTAAAGGATCATGGTTGTTGTTGTCAACCCACGAGGAAGGGTGCAGATATATCCCCCAACAGGCAGATGAAGTTGTTTATCTGAGACAGGTTAGTCGAATAGGTTATAACTATTGCCTCTGATGGCAAGCTTTGACTGTAGCACTCATTGAGATTTCTGCTTGTCAGATTTGTATTTTTTGTAAGCTTTAATTATAATGTGTACCATTTCAAATATTTGTTTCACAGGGGCACCAGGAGTTTATAGAATATAGTGGTGCAAGAGAATCAGGCCCGTGGATGTCATTGAAGGGACAAGTAAGAGCTGTAGAGTACTGTAGAGTTCAAAGCCTTGAGTATTCTACAGTTCCTGGGTCTGGCGATAGCTGCTGCAAAATGATCCTTCAGTTTGTAGATCCTGCTTCAAGTGTGGTTGGCAAATCTTTTAAGTTGTCCCTACCAGAAGTTACTGGCTTTCCAGATTTTCTTGTTGAAAGAACTAGGTTTGATGCTGCAATGACAAGAAATTGGACACACAGGGACAAATGTAGGGTTTGGTGGAAAAACGAGGGTGACTTTGATGGGAGTTGGTGGGATGGACGTATTCTGTATGTTAAACCCAAGTCTTCTGAATTTCCAGACAGTCCATGGGAGCGGTATTCCATTCGATACAAGAACGACCCTATGGAAACACATCTACATAGCCCTTGGGAGCTTTTTGATGCTGATACTGAATGGGAACAGCCTCGTATTGATGATTCAAAGCGAAATAAGCTTCTATCTGCCTTCGAAAAATTGCTGCAGTCAGGCAACAGAGATCAGGTATTAAGTTTAACGGTCTTTATGCTAGGGTTTGATTGATACCTTTGGGATGCAAGAATGAAAGTATTCATTTTTTCCCCTTTTTGTTATGAATATATAGGATCGATATGGAGTTCGAGAACTGAACAAAGTTTCAAATAAGTCAAAATTTATAAACAGGTACATTCATCTAGCCTTTTAAAACCAGATTCTATAATTTATCAAACATTTTTTTCCTCAATCATTTCTGGAAATTATGCAGGTTTCCTGTTCCTCTCACCCTTGAGTTGATACACTCAAGGTTGGAAAACAATTACTACAGGACTTTAGAGGCACTTGAGCATGATATGACCGTTCTTCTGTCGAATTCATCTTCTTTCTTTGAAAAGGATGCTGAGCTCTCAGGAAAAATAAGGCGCCTATCAGAATGGTTTACACGGACATTTTCATCTCTATAGCCCTTAGGTCGCGACGGAGGTTGACCAGCTTTGAGGCTGAAGCAGGCTCAGCTGTTCATTTCCTGCATGTAATTTTGTAGATAGATAATTTATGGTACCTTCAATTAGTTTTTCTTTTTTTTGTTCCCTTCTCGTTTTCTTCTTAAATTTTTTGTAGTGTTAGCGGAATTCTCTAGTGGGAATGATAGGGAGCAACATGAGGAAAAAGTAGCAGTTTGCTGGGGAAAATTTCTGCAGCAAAATTCATTGTTGTACAGAGACATCACCATTGATTACAAATGAAAAGATTAACTTGCGGAAATTCTGGTCCTTATTTCCAGTTTGGGTTAAGTTGCAAAGCTATTTTTTCAAATTTTGATATCTTAGCCTTGACAAGAAGTGATGAATGTTATGTTTAACTGTTTGTATGGATGAAACTTGACCAACATATGATAAACCTATGGATGAAATATGTAGTGCTTGTTTGGGAAGCAAACAAAAAAAAAAAAGTGATTTTTTAAGCACGTTTCCACAAGACAGGACAAAATTTTTCTCGCACACTTGTAAATTTGCTAGCTAGTTTCTTTGTTCTCTTAAACTTGCTAGCTAGTTTCTTTGTTCTTTTCTCTGCACTGTTTTTTCCAGAAACAAGGGGACATTTCCTTTGGTTTGTCTAAAACCACTCTCTTACTGTGCAGCATCACGGTTGTACTTCAACATTGCTTGGTCATGCGTTCAGTTTATTATTCTGTTAAACTTGATTCATGCACTGACCCTTGTACATGAAGATTGCAAGCAATGTGTGCCAACAAATTTTTGTATAAATCTAGTTTATGACGTTATTTATAATTTAACAAATTAGAATGTAATAACTCATAAGCTAATATGACACATTATAAATAATAGTTGCTATATTAATAAAGTTAAAATATTTCTTAAGATTTACTATTTCATAAATTGTGAAATATTAATAAATCAATTTATTTTTTTAAGAAAAATAAATATGTGAACTGCATAAGTAGTCAATTAAGATTCAAATTAGTCAAGTTATTGTATTTTAATTAATTGTATTAAAAGTGAGGTAACAAGGTAGGTTCAAACAATAGTTTTTCGTGTGTGTGTGTGTGTGTGTGTTTTATTTAACTTGGTATTATTGATTAGTTTAGAATGACCGGCTCCTCAAAGAGGGAAGGTAAACCACTTAGATTGAAGTTCCGCTCATTTGACATATATGTATACTAGTTGAAGAGTTGAAGTTAAATCATATGTGCGCTTGGGTTTAAGCTTCTAATTTTTTTAATTAATTTTTTAAGGAGAGCCCTGGTACAATCCAATGGAATGAATATGACGCATAATCTAATACCAGGTTTTTAAACCTGAACCAGACCGGCGGTTAAATTGGTCCGGTTCAGTGGTTATAAAATTTTCAATTACTCACTAATGTGACCTAATACTTCAACCGATTCAGTGACCGGTCTAACTTTCAGAATCTTAGTTGTGTATGTTTTATCTATATGTCTACTAATTTAACTGTTTACTCGAAATATTTACTTAATTTGATTAAATTAAAATAATTAAATTAATTAATATGAGTGTACTTTCACTAATAGGTATTGAATCTAAGGAAAGGGACTATTCCATCCGAGGATACTGCGCCTACCCCAAAAAAAAAAAAAAAACAAGGAAGTCTACTTTCGTTCTTTCGGAGTGCTGTAGTTTAGCTGGACAGGCATCGACTTTAAACTTATAATTTGAAGCGCAGGCTAAAGTAATATAAAGTAGCCTTGCTTTTCTCTGATAAGGGAGTAAATGGAAAAGATCAACCTTTCGCCTTCCACTTCGCAATGCACGTGCACCATATTCTTTGAAAGGTTTAATTCAATAATAAATGAGTACATCATCCGGTGGCAAATACAGATTCTTCCATATAACCAGCTATCTCAACTTTGTTGGAATCTGCCACAAGCTTGTTTGAGATTCCTTTTGAGGAAACCCGATATGGACATCTTCCTCAAATACACCCCCAAACATGAACCCATCGCCTTCAACAACCATCCTCTACTGCTTGAGGATCTCACAAGTCACAAGGAAGACAACAACAACAAAAATATTGAGAATTGAGAAAGATCTAGTTTAGCTTTTTCAAATCTTCAACAATCTTACAACCACTAGTAGAAAGCAACAAAAATTAATCCACAGGAAAGATAAAATCTAACTTCCGATAATCTTGAAGATAACATAATGTAATATCCTAAAACAGGCCAGAATAGCACACCAGCTTATGTATTTGCCCAAACCACAACACGCAGATTGTTTTGGTTTTGGGAGAGCAGTGAATATAGACTACGAAGAGTGATTGGTCCAGACTACAAACAGTGCCATTCCACATATTCATATTCAAACATCTTCAGCGTCTTCTACCATGTCTGCGCTTTCTCCTGCTCCTTCTATCACCAGAATCAGAATCAGAATCTGAATCAGAATCGGAAGATTCTGATGATGTGCTGTACCTTCTCCTCCTTCCCCTCTTCTGCAGTTTCTTCTTCCTCTTTCGCCTCCTTTCTTCCCCTGAATCAGATGATGAGCTACAACCTGAACTACTTTCTGAAGTATAATCTGACCCTGTAACTGATGATGACTCGCTGTCAGTCTCAAAAACTGAATCCTCACTACCTCTGTCAGAATCAGAGTCTGACCGATGCTTTCTCTTGCTTTTCTTAGAAGTAGAACTCTTTCCAACCTTTTCCTCCTTAGTAACAGGATCATTATCCAAATCATAGGTCACAGAAACATTCACCCTCAATTTAGGATTTTTGAGCTGCTGTGTCCTGGATGGTCGTGAGATGTAAACCCGCTCATTCTTGCATTCGTATGTCCAGTGACCACTTTGGAAGCACTTTTGGCATTGTGCTGTGCTACCAACAGTTGACATGTTGGGTTTAAGGTCTTTTCTTTCACCTAATTTTACAGCTTTCTCAGTACTCATCAAATACATTTGCCTCTTTGCTTCCCTTTTCTCCTGCCATCTGCTAGGTCCTTCTTCCTTTTGACCATAAGCGTTCACGTTCCTGGCTGCCGCAGCTGCAGCACGTTCAGCCTGAGCACGACTAAGACCTTTAGCAGCACTCATGGCTGCTGCCTTGATTCTATCAGCTGCAACCTGAGCTTTCTCTTCCTTCTTACTTGACATATTCTATGCCCTTGTGGGTATCACAAAGGACAACTGCAAAATAAATTGAATTATACTCAAAACCAATCCTCAAACTAGCAATTTTATGCCAGTTCAATCATTCAAATATACCAATTCTCAAATACATGGCATAACAAATCAAACAAAATTTTCAAGATGGAACCCTAGGGTGAAATACAGTACTTGAACTGATAATTCATAGAAGTTTTCAAAAGTTAATTAATTAATCATATTAGCACGACAACTAGTTTTCAAAACCCCTTTCATAATAACCTTCCACAATCTGAGTTTTACAACCCGAACCTTAGGTCTGTTTGGTAGGGGGGATTTGGAGGGGAGGGGAAGGAAGGCAAAATTTTTATGAGTTGGATTTAAAAAAAATTGGAGAGGTGAGGTTGAAATTTTTTAATTAATTTTTCTATTTTATTTTACATCTCATTTTTATAAAAAATTTATAAACCCCCTTCTCCAATTTTTTTTTTTTAAATCCAACTATTGAAGATTTTCCTTTCCCACCCTTCCCCTCTATTTCCCTCCTGCCAAACAGACCCTAAGTGCGCCAAATTTAACACCCAAAAATTATGATATACTCCGTATTAATTATGATATTAACCTTAAGAGCTAATTTCCTCATCAATTTAACACCCCCTCCCGATCTTAGAATCTAGACGAAGACCAAAAGTTTAAACAAGACATCTCATCAAGTCAAAAAAAAAAAGGCAAGACATCCCACATTATTTCCCGAAATCAAATGAAAAACAATTCGAACCTCTGGAAACTTAACCAAATAATCAAAATTCAAACTAATGACAGTCCAAAAGCATGAAATACACAGCCCAATCATCTAATCGGGATTTGAAGATCGAGATTCCGGAAAAACGAATTATCTGTAGAGAAGAACTTACAGGTGTAAACGATGGGACCCAAGATGCACAAAGCGAGAGATTACAGATGATAGGAGCTTCAAGAACCCTTGTGGTTTCAAAGTTGGTGGCAGCAAGAAATCCCAAAAAAGTCGTCCAAGTGAAGCCGAATTCACGCCAGAGAAGGGGATCTGGATGGATATGGCACCGTAGGGTTAAGAAATTCAGAAATCAGCTGTTTTAGTTTGGATCACAGCCAAAACACAAAAGGAACTTCCCGCTCCTCGCTTTCCGTCTTAAGTCCGTTTGGATTTATTTTCTGGGTACTGATAAACCTTTCCCTAAGTAGAGTATGACTCTGTAAACTTTCTTGAGGTAAAAATACACATAAACTTTTAAAAGAGGGATAAATTTAATAATTCGTACAATTTAACTTTTAACGCTGTGTAGGGGTAAATTTAACTATGAAGTAGCATCTGACACCATAAACTTTTAAAAAAGAAGTAAATTTAGTAACAAACTTTTCTTATAAGGGCATCTAACACCGTAAACTCTTAAAAAGATAGCAAATTTAACAATCTGTCTATTGAACCTCCTTTTTTCTTGAAGTAAAACATGGCTCTCTCATGTTCTCCCACTTCTCTCATCATGTTCCACCACCTCCCGTGCATCAACTTTAAGATTTCTATAGATCTACCTCTCAAGTTTCTCATAGGCCTGAGTTTGCTCTTCGTCACCATCGCTTTCATATTGGTTTCTTTTTTTACCTTGTTCTTCTTCGTTCCTAATGACAACTTTGCCTATTACTTTCTACGTTATTGCCCAATTTTCTTTATTTACTGATTTGGTTAAAGCTATCTTCAGCAAAGTTCCCCAATCCAATAAGAGTCTGAAAAACTCATTCTCTGAATCACTCTGTTTTTTTATTACAGTGAACTCATGTCTTTTGGTATAATAGTTTCACTCTTATTTCAAATTTTAGTACTGCGTCAAAAAATCTTCCAACATAAATCTGTGTTTTATAAACATTTCACTAGAGGTGTAACAGACCAAGGCTAGTTCTTCGGCAACCTCTTATAGGAAGAAGAAGCAGTACAAATGATGGGCCTTATAATCTCGAGGCTGATGACGAGAGGTAGTGGAACATAATAAGATAAGCGCAAGAGCAGGAGAGAGCCAGGTCTTGCTTTAAGAAGAAAGAAGGTTTGATAGACGGATTGTTAAATTTGCCCCATTTTTAAGAGTTTGTAGTACCAAGTGCCCCTACGAGAAAAGTTCATGGTTAAATTTGCCCTTACCCTTTAATGGCGTTAACGGTGTTAGAAGTTAGATTGTACGGATTATTAAATTTACCCCCTTTTAAAAAGTTTATGTATATTTTTGCCCCTTTTTTAAAAGTTTGTGTATATTTTTGCTCTTAAAATAGTTGATGGTGCTAGGCGCCACTTGGAAGAAAGTTTATTTATCTGTTTCTTAGAATAGTTTTTATGTAGTACGAGATAAGTATGTGATATTAGTTTTGTCTCTGCAGAAACTTAGATTTGAAACCTAAATTTAGGAGTTTCCAATTGGACCCTTAAAATCTTCAATCAATTTGGCCTCTCCAGTTTT
>JBAGKO010000008.1:8505243-8515333 GCA_037177275.1 Acacia concinna
CTTAATTATAAAGGCTTATTGACTTTTTTAGATAATTTTAGAAAAATTCTAAAAAAACTAATTACATTACTTAATCATATTATATATTGTGTTTTATTATATTATATATTAATTCATAAGTCAAATAACATAACTTAAAGAAAAATGACGAATTTTAGTGTCTTAAAGTAATGTAATTAACTTTTTTAGAATTTTCTTAGAATTCTCCAAAAAAGTTAACGGGCCCTTATAATTAGGACAGGAGGGACTACTTAGAGCATTTATGACTTTTGTATCTCTAATTCTAATTGTGAATTGACCATTTCGTCTTTAAAGTGTTCATTAGCAACTATGTGGGTGTCTATTAACAATTATAGGGTCCGTATAGTCGTCAATGGACGACCATATAGTCATTAATAGACATTAGTATAATTGTCAATGGACACTAGTATATTTATCAATGAATGCCCTTAAGGACAAATTGATCAATTAACAATTGAAATCAAAGACACAAAAGTATTAAAAACTCTTAGTGTAATTTATTGATTTCACATTACCTTTTTAGCACATTTTCTCCTTTTTGGGCCTTAACACTAGAGCTAGTAAAAAGGGCCAAACCCGTGGGCTCGCAGGTTGGGATAAGGTAAGGGTTGGGATTTCCCGAACCCACCCGCACCGCCTAACCCCTAGGTTGGTGCGGGCCAACCCTCGGGTTCGCCGGTTGGCTCACATATATATATTGTAAAAATTATTTATATTATAAACTCTATAAATCTTAAACTTCTATCTTGATATCTTATAATTTTAAAGAGAAAAAACTCTCAATCTCTCTCTTCTTTAATACTATATTATTATATATTGATTACTTGAAGATGATTTAATGTTTTTTTTGTAAACTTTGATAAATTTAATAACTTTATTTCTTGAACTGTGAATTATTTTTTAAATATTTATAAGTAGAATGGTTAATAGTAGGAAAACAAATTCGATAACTAATATATATAAGATTTGGACATTTAATCATATTGAAATTTTTTTTTTTTGAATATTCATCACAACTCTCCCACAGGTTGATATAAGGTTTTGACATTTAATTGGCCCATTTCCTTTTTTATCTATCCCGCCGATTGGCCCGTTTTACCAACTTTACTCAACACCCGTTTTCCCAACTTTACTCAACACAATTCTCCCAATAAAATTATGCACATTGATCAAGAATTTACTACAAGTTGCTTATTTGTTATATTAATATAAAAGGTTCAGTTGGGACGAGGCAGATGGAGAAGACAAGAAATAATAGGAAGAAAACAAAGAGGGATTCTTTAATAATTTTTTTAAATATAGTTATAATGTTTAAGCAAATTTTATTGAAAATACAGAACAAACATACTTAAATAAATATATGTAATCTCAATTAACTAAACTGTTTTTTCACCCCAATTAATTGATCTGTTAAAATATTGAAATACCGCCTAAATTAATAAATTGTTCTAATTTTAATTAATTATTAATGGGTATAGAATGATTTTTGTTTAATAATGACAAGTATTACACTTGATTGTTAAAGAACGGTAGTAACTATTAATATATCAAAAAGGAATGGGGCCAATTAAAACCCAATGTTAGTTTGATCAATTGACATTAGGTTTGAACATGGAGCTGGAGGGTAGTCAATCAAGGTTAGCTCCATGTTCGTAAAGTGTGCCATATTAGCTAAAAAATCAATGCATGACGTTGCCTCCCTGTAAGCATGAATTATTTGAAGGTCCCAATATGAGAAAATAAGGGATCTGGCTTCGTCAATCTCGTGATTAAGTAAATGATAATTCCCACCACCAACCATTAGAGAGTGAATGGCTTCAGTAGAATCAGAACACAATATGACTTTAGAGTAGCCCATTGCTTTGCACACTTTAAGACCTGTGTGAATAGCAAAAATCTCCGCCATAGTTGATGAACAAGTCCCTAAGTTTTGTAGAAATCCATTTACACAAAGCTCTCTATGATCTCGGATCAGTCCACCCAAAGGCGCTCTCCAATTGGACTTTGACTGAACCATCAACATCAACCTGTACATATCCCTCAGCTAGTGGAAACCATTTCTCAATTGGCCTCCTCGGAAGATTGTAGATTTGATGGTGCAGTTTTCTACCTTCAACATCCTCCAGAAGTAAGTATTTACATTGGTGAATTAGGAACTGAAGACCACTACTGGTTCCTTCAAAAACTTGACGGCATTTGTTTTTCCAAATGCTCTAGCATACAAGATCAAAAACTTTTGACCAAGGCCATCTATGGTATGTTGTAGACCTAGCACTATGACGACTATTCCAAAGTAACCAATCCTGCTAATTACTACTAAATAAAGTACTATGATATAGAGGGTTAACAATAGAAAACCACATAGGGTTTGTTAACTGACAGTCTCTCAAAGTATGAAGGATATATTCCTCACTCTGACACTCAAAAGGGGATTTATTATGCTCGCTTATCCCCCAACTCGCTCTAAGAGAGTTTGTTGGTTGACTCTCATGAAATGCTTGCCACATGAAATATTTTACTCTTTTCAGAATTGGTTATCGCCATAAGTTTTTTTAAGGTGGATCATGATCATGGCTTGAACATTCTACCAACAGATTGTAAGCGGACTTGATGGTGAAGTTACTGTCAAATGAAGGTCGCCAATACAAGGAATCCAACTCAAACTGAGAAATATTTGGTGGAGGGGTTTCCAAAATACAATCAACCACCTATTTAGGCAGGAAAATGCTCTATTTGCTTCTGTCCCATGAACCAGAGGAACTAATAAACTCAGTAACAAGATCATCATTATTCACCATATGCTAATTGTTGTCAATATAATAGAAAAGAGGCTGCTCAAGCTTGGACCATAGCTCCCACCACGTATTAGTGTTTTGCCCATTTCTAACTTTAGTCCTAATTGCTTTCCTAAAAGAATCCCAAACCGTATTGATTGCTCTCCAAACTGCTAATTGGTTTTTCTTCTTTATGACGTTGAGAAATTTTCCTTCTTCACATTGATATTTGTTGTGAATGCACTAGACTAAAAAAGAGTCATGCTTGGTCAGCATAGCCTAATAGAGCTTCATAATGAAAGCCTCATTTTGGAGTCGTAAATCTTTAAATCCAAGACCTCCTAAATCCTTATCTTTCTTGATCTTATCCCAAGCAATTAGATTCAATTTGTTTCTTTAATCTCCATGATTTCAAAAGAAATTGCGTCTAATCTTATCTATATCATTTAGAGTGCTTTTGGGAAGTGAGAGAGATTGCATTTGGTAGAAATGAGAGAAGATATAATAGATTTAATAAGGATGGATCTCCCAGCCATACCTAGAAATCTACCCTTTTAATTTGCGAGCTTTTGATGGACTCTTGAAACTAGAGGAGCAAAAGTTAGCTTGGTGACTTTCTTATAAAGAAAGGGCACTCCAAGATATTTCCCCAAGTTAGAGGAGAGATAGATACTCAACATCTAGCTAAATTGGAGAGCTCTGCCCGAATAGACAATATAGGAAATGAAAAGCTTGGATTTTGGAAGGCTGATCTTATGTCTAGAGACTTGACAGAAGAATGGCATGATGCTTTGAATACATTCAAGCTGATAACAATATGCCTTATAGAAGAGCAAAAGATCATCAGCAAAAAAGAGATGAGAGATGATTTGACCTCTATTTTTGAAGTGGAATAGTTTCCAGTTCGCAAGCTGAACTTGATGATTGATTAGTTGACTGAATCTTTCCATACATATTACAAAAAGGTAGGGGCTCAGGGGGTCGCCTTATCTGACGGCTCTTTCCGAAGAGAACAATCTTGAAGGGGAGTCATCCCAGTACACTCTTATTATGACAGTTGAAACACATTATGTTAGTCGTCTAGTTTAACCACAAGTACCAGTCGTAAGTAATATAAAAAGATTGTTCTCACGAGGACTAGAACAAAATAAGTGTTAATTATTTTAATTAAATTCTCAATTAGGCTGAGCGACTGTATTTTAAAGATTTAACTAACTAATTAACTAATTAACGAAAGAATAATTAAAAAATAAAAATTATGCATTTTCTTTAGGATCAGAGAAACCTATGATTATCATCCCCTTATATTTCAAGAATACTTATTTGGATCACTTCTTTTATTTATTTTCTAAAATCAATTATACTAACTAGGATACTATTATACATATAAGTGCTCTTTCAAGTTTTCAAATATGTGTTTAATTTAATTAATATTCTAATCTCTCAATAAATTAATTAAATCCTAATTTGTAAACAAATCATTTTTTAGCTATGTGATGTCGACAAATATATCTCTATCTTCACAACAAAATTATCTATTCATCATGCAAATTTCAAATTCTCATACAATTAAACCCCAATTCTATATTCAATTTAAAACTCTCAAGCATCAATCAAATAAACTAATATATTTTATTAGTGGTTAATTAATAAGAAGTATTAAGTTCAGAGTAAAATCAATATAAAAGAACTTATTCATAAAAGAAGAAAGGGACAATGAAAATATTCAATCTAGTCTAAATAATTCTAGAACAAAAAATTTAGCTACTCATGTCCATAAGCAAAACAAAATCAAAAATAATAAATTTAGATTCAGAAGACACATGATAAAAAGAGAAAAGAAACAAATAGATCCTTAAAGAAAGATTCTCCATATCCTGATTCTTGATTCAGATCTAGTATTCCGTCCTTCTCGTCCGAGCATCACTCTCGCTTTTGCCCAGATTCATTAAAGAAGAAGAAGAATTTCATTGTTCCAGAAATTCCGATCTGAACTTTGCTCTCTCTTTCTCTCTCGCAATCACTCCGTCTCTTTGCTATTATGATCTTCCCTCCGTGCGCCTATGCCTTCTTCTTTTATTGTTGAATTGATGTTGCGTTTTTTTATATTGATAGATTTTGTGCTCAATCCTGTACACCTCTTTTCCTTTCCTCATATTGTGTGTGATCTTTTTTTAATTGTTGCACCCGTGATATCAGATAATAATAACAATATAATAAAGAATGGATAACAATAGTAATAATAACAGAAATAATACCACCTAAAATTTGTTTATTTTTTCTTATTATGATTTTATTGTTATTATTATTATTATTATTATTATTATTAAGATTATGATTTGTTGTCCCAATTTTGATATTTAGAATCAAATCCCTCAAATCATGTTTAAAATTATTCTTTTAACAAAATTTTATCTAAATCCCTTTAATTAATTAAGGAAGACTCCCTAAATATATTAAAACATATCCTAAATTTATTCAAAAATAGGGAGTCATCACACTACATCAACTTATCAACAAAGTGACTACTAAACATGTGAGAGTAAAGATTGAATTGAATGAAGCCCTAATCCAGGCGATTAAAAGTTTTCTCCGTATCAATTTTGATGGCCACATAGCCTTTGCCATTTTCTTTTGGAACGTATTTAGTGAATGATTTCTTGCGCTAAAATGATATTTCCACAACTCTGTCTTCCCTTGATGAAGTTGCATTGCGTCTGATCAATCAGAAAAGCCATATGGTTCCTTCATCTATTTTCAAGGAGATTGGATTATCAATCTTTGTGATCAAGACAATATTTGTTTGATTCATGTCCTTGATTTTGGAAGGATTCTTGAAGGCACAAATGATATAGTCGCAAACCTGTTGAGCAATAATATCCCATTGTGATTGGAAGAAGTAGAGCTTTAATTCATTAGGACCAAATGCTTTAAAAGCCTCCCATTTTAAAAGCGACATTTTTTATTTCAACAATGGAAACTTCCTTCTCAATGTCTTTTAGATTGGTGGGGCTTAGAAGAGGAAAGTCTTTGAGCCATGAGTTAAGAGGAAGGACATCATAATCAATGGAGCACATATTCTTAAAGTAATCCAAAGCCATCTCCTGAAGAATTGCTTGATAGAATAAATTTTTTTATATACATTGTTGTCCAGCTTTTTCTTGTCTTGGAAAAAATTAAAACGCTCTCGTTAATTATTTTTGGGTGAGCTAATAAATATAATAAGATCAAATTTTTATTAATAAATTGAATTCATGAAATGGATTAGGGTGGTAGTTTATTTTTTTTAAAAAAAATTATATAAATTTTAAAATAAATAATTGTATATATAAAAAAGTTAATTTAACATTCAACATAAGTTACTAATTACAGCTGTCCTTATTATTAGCCAGACAATAACTATAGCTGTCCAAAAACAAATCGACTAATTAAATAATTAATCATAATATTGATGTAGTTATTGCTTTAAAAAAGGTACTATGAGGTATGAACATGATGATAAACGTTATTCATTTTACATGGGCGCTCGCTGACGCTTTCAGAATTCTCCGTCGCCTTTTTCCGATCTGAATCTGAGACCCTCAACAGTATCGGATAACGGCGACAATGGAAGGGTCTCAGGCCTCGCACAGTCATCCCTACACACCCAGGGACTTGCAGCTACCTGGTTATGTTCCCGTAGTCCTTCCTCAGTCGACCATTATTGGAGTCTTCGTCGCCGCTTCTCTCCTCGTCGCCGCTTTCGTCTGGATCTTATCAGGTACCCTTATCCAATATGTAGATTCATTCTTGGGGTTCTTTTCTTGGTCCGCAAGAATCGGCTGTGTGTTCTAAACTGATATGGACATTTATATGTTTCGGTACAAGTAGTTTTGCTGATTGATTTTTCAATCTTAGTTTAAATTCGTCGACTTTCTTGATTGTTGGCAAGCAAGATTAGTATAATGCCCGTCTTAAACATGTTTTCTCCAGAATGTTTTCTATGTAGAGGTCTTTTTCGAGAGTGAGTTTAAGTTGTCTTCCTTTTGTTTTTGTATTTGGTCTTTGCTGTTCCAGAATTCATTAGATTATCCTTATTGCGCGTATAATTTTGTTCGGTTCTTTTCAATATTGGGCTAGTGGGGTGTGTTTCTTTTTTCTTGGTGGGATCTGCAAAATTATACTGCTAGATGTTCTTGGAATCTTGATTTGACAAAAAATTTTATAACAAAGCAAACATATCATTACTTTTGGGGTGTCTCAGCTCTTCAACTTGATTAGGAAATCACTCAGTTAAGCGTGCATAATCTCTTACACTAGGTGCATTAACATGCGCACTCGCAAAATTATATGTTCTGTTTAAAATTTTAAGTGGTCCTAATGGATTTTTTCTTGGTCATTCCTATGCAAATTTCTCTCATCTGCTAAGGGGAAATGACATGGGGTTCTCGTTTTTTCCCCCCCTGCCGACATGACTGTTTGTCTTTTCACAGGACGCCTGGGCAAGATAACAAAAACTGATCGTCTTTTAATGTGCTGGTGGGCATTCACAGGCCTCACACACATTATTGTTGAAGGCTATTTTGTTTTCTCCCCAGAACTTTACAAGGATAAGACTGTCAACTACCTGGCTGAAGTTTGTGAGTCCTTTAATTGCATTTTTTTCACATTCCTAGCATCTCAACTTGTAGTGCCTTTTAATGAGCAAGCAGTCTTGGTTGATGAAAATCCTACATGTACAATTGATAGGGAAGGAATACAGCAAAGGGGATTCACGGTATGTTGCAAGGGATGCAGCAATAGTTGCTGTTGAAGGAATTACTACAGTTTTGGAGGGTCCAGCTAGCCTTTTGGCCATGTAAGTTATAGGCATAGGTTCAAGACAGAATAAAGCAATAGATAGTCCGAAATCCTCTATTAAATACGGAAAATTTGAGGATTAAAATCACCAATTCCAGATACGACTCACAGAAAACAGTAAACAGCAACAAAAAACCACTCTCAGTCTGGTTTTTGAGAGGCAAGGTCCTCTCCTCACCCAAAACAAAACAACACGCTCCCTACAGAAATACACAGCCCCCAAAATAATGCCTACATACTACTTTGACATGTCCGAACAATTTGTTAATCTTGCTCCTTCCCATTTGCTTCCATTTGTTGATTTGAGCTTTGCACCTTCTTGTGGCTCAGTTTCCCTTTTGTCTGATAAATCTTTCTCCATTTCCCAGTAACAGGCCAATCTAAGACCAAGAAAACTAATGTTATGATGTTGAAATAAATAAGTCAATGTTTATAAATCCAGCCTAATTCTGGATTATATGGTTATTTTCTTTTTTCTCATTTTCCATGTTTTCCTTGTGTTTTTGATGCCATTATGGATTTACAGATACGCAATAGCTTCTGGAAAGTCATACAGGTACATACTTCAGTTTGCTGTTTCTTTAGGACAGCTATATGGAACTGCTGTATACTATATAACGGCAACCTTGGAAGGCGACAACTTCGCTTCTAGCAGGTTTTACTACTATGCATACTACATTGGAGCCAACTTCTCTTGGATTGTGATACCTTCACTCATCTCCATTCGCTGTTGGAGGAAAATCTGCGCGGCTGTTCAGACCCAAGGCCAGACCAAAAAGACTAAAACTCGCTGATGCTGAGTTTCTGATTATCTGGTTCCAAAATGATCAGGTAGCTAATATTGGTGTGTATTGGGTGGATATTTACTGTTAGGCATCAAGAGAATGTTCTCACTTGTCAACTCAGAGCATCGGATATTTCAAATTTTCAGATTTGCCAGACGTTTTGATATTTAATTCTCTTGAATTTGCTTATGCTTAGTATAAACATATGGATAGTCAGAATTACAAACTCCTCATTAATGCACTCTGTCCATTTTTTTTGGATTCAATTTACAAGATGTTTTTGGAGATTCCTGGCTAGTTTTACTGATTTGAAAACGACGGTCTTTGGGATCCCCTCTGTACGAGGAGTAGGGCATGAAAAACCTTGCAAATGAGTTTATTGTTTTAGACAAGAGGAAATATAAGCTTTTAACTCCATAATGGGTTGCATTAAAGATTGAGGTAGGGATATTTAAACTAAGATTTGCAATCTGTCAAGCTGCTGTCACCGAAACTATAATTACACTTCGAAAGGCAAGTATACGTAGACCTCTGCCCTATCTGATGGCTGTCTAGAAGACCTAAGTGTCTTTTTTGGTATTGTCAACTGGGTCAAGAAATAATTTTACCTAAGTTTTAGTTTTCGGTAATCATAAAATTAGGTTGAAGGCTTAACTATGATTTTGATATATGATTTCTTGACTACTAAAATCTTTAAGTTACGATGAAAATCTTTCGTAACTAAAACCAATTCATTTACAACCTAGCGTCTACTTTTCATGAATTCTTGTTGAAGACTTGAAAATATAATTTCTTGATTACATAAAATGCAAGCCTTGTTGGAAATATTCCGTAACTTACTTGAAAAAATAACACCCATTTTTAGAAATGTGTGTACATAATTTACATTGGATCAGTATTTTTTTATATATAAAAATTTATTGTGCATTTCTCACCAATAAAATTTTCAATAGAGGAGATTTCACCAATTTTCCTTAACCATTCACTTCAAAGCAGCTTATATTGTAGGGAAAATGACAGAAAACGACCAAGGGAAATATAAGAAGGACAAATCAAAGCTGTGAAATGAAGAAATTTCAGATAAGGCCATTTTTTACTTTTTTTTTGTAAAATTATGAAAATGCTATTGGATTTTAACAACATGAGTATCCTAATTCACAACAAGAGTATTGTAATTAATAACATTATAAGTATTTAGGTATTACGTATTTACACTGAGTTGTTGTGCTGCTGTTATTAATTGGGATATTTGTGTTATGAATTAGGATACTCATATTGTTAAAATCCATTGATATTTTCATAATTTTGCAAAAAAAGTACAAAAATGCATGATCTAGAATTTCTTTATTTCGCAGCTCTGATTTATCCTTTTTATATTTTCCTCGTCATTTTTTGTCATTTTCCCTATATTGTATTTTCAGGTGAATTGTGAAATATTTTTCACTTATAGTTTCCAATGGTCATAAAATTCCATAAAAGCAACAGTTCAGTTTAGGCAACAGTCACAATGGATGGAGGATGATGCAACCTTTGAAACCACTTGAATAAGACAAAGTAAAGGGGAAAAAAAGGTTTATGAGCAGTGGCTTGAGCTTTTTTTTTTTTTTTTGGGGTGGAAAATTGGATAATCTACTGCTTAAAACAGTATTACAAAAAACTTGAAAAAGAAAA
>JBAGKO010000008.1:8531858-8548736 GCA_037177275.1 Acacia concinna
AACCTTATATTTATAATTCATTGTTTTCATACTCTGAGCTTTAGTTAACATGCAAAAAGATTTTCAAAATATATAAGGTTTTATTTTATACCCAATTCACCCCCCTCTTGGGTGAATAGTCGGTTCTTACAAATAACACCAATCCTAACAAAAGAAATATATTACATAGTTAAAACAAAGGATTAATGCGAAGTAACTCCCAAAAAATAATAATTCAAATTCTCTATATTATTTCAACCCTATTTGTTATTTGGAATTATATGTAAGGTAATAGATTGCGGAGGTCCTTAATTTTATTGCTTCAAACCAACATTTAAAACATTTAAGATTTTTAATCAGTATTATATTAAATTTTGATCAGAATTGAGTAGCCCAAGTTAAAATTTTGACAATTCAATTGTCTTTTAATAAGATTTTCTCATTAAATATTTTTTTCCAACAATGTTATGATATTTTATAACAGCTTACTCTGAAATAAAAGTTTTTTTTTTCATATTTTTTTGTCATATTATTTGCTGAATCAAAGAAGTATGGAGCTTGCAATGTCCAAGAAGAAGAGAAACAAAAAAAAGTATCATATGAAGGATGACGCCTTAGTGTTAAGGCAACTCTTTCACCTAAAAGGGAGTGAATTGGATGAAATTAAAATATTTAAAACTCAAACAACAAATTAACTGAGAAAGGATTGAATTTAGAGAGGTTTAATTGGAGTCTTGACTACATAGATTTATATTAGTTCGGTCAAACTCCTAACCTACGTCCAGTTCCTCATAGCACTACTAAGTTTCTACTAGTTTCCAAGATTTCAACGGGCTCTTAGCGCTTTAATATAGACTTGATACACCCTAAAAGCTCACTCTCCCTTACAGTGTGTAATCAAAACTCAACCTCAATATCCCTCTACCTTGAGTATCTCTAACTTAGTTTTTGAAAAAACTTTTCCAACTCCCTCACAAAGTAGATATATAAACACTGAAGCTCATATATGAGAATACAGAGAATTTAAGACTTGAATTAATGTAGCAGTAGTTCAATGAAGTTCAGACTCAATTTGTTGTTGAATGTCTTAAATGCATTGACTATTTATAGTATTCTTTAAGGATTAGACCATTGCATGTCTTCATGTTTCTATTGAAGTTACTCTATCTTCTTGATTGTGGCCATTATGAGACAAGGATTTTCTCTCCAAGTAGAAGAATGTAGCCCTTGAAAGCAGAAAAATGTTCTTTGTCTTCACAACTTCATTTAATACTTCATTAAATACTTTTGACACAAAAAATGTGTTTTGAAATTTTGAACTTTAGTTGCACTTTTGTTGTTTGTAATATGTTCTATTAAATATAATAGAACTTTAGAAGTATTAGAAGTGAATGTGTATCAATAAATATAAGTATTGAATTGATTCAAAGATTACGCTACGATGCTCCATTTTTTTGTTTTCAAAGTTTCAAGCTAACCTTGAAGTTTCAGAAGTTTCCTTAAGGTTTCTTGTATAATTTCAAAGATATTGTAATCAGATTGCATACACGAGATTTTCTTTAACATATTGATTTTTGAAATGAATCAAGGAACTATTTTCAAGGTTTTTTATTCTTAACTCAAAGGAATTGCAAAACTCGAGGTTCCTAATTCCACTCAAGGTTTGTCTTCGTAGAATATAAGAAAATCATTTTGGAAAACAATGGATATCCTTAAGGTTTCAATCATTTACTCGAGCTATCGGAATTTTAAAATCATTCAGAGCAACTTATAAATGGAAAGAGTACAAATTACTTACCATCTTCGAGGTTGGAGAAACATACTCGATGTTTTCTTGAATTTATCTTGGCCACCAAGGTTTGTGGCACACTTGATAACATAGCGAGATTTTGGGACAAAACTTCCTATACCAATGAGGATAGGTCAAACCTCAAAGTTCGCCTGAACCCTTGCTAGGTTTTGACCAAAGCTCATTGCGGTGCAAGTTTTAATTGAAACCTTGAGGTTTCAAGCAAACCCCAAGATTTGCTATAAAACCTCACTACCAGTGAGATTTTGTATAGTGAGGTTGCCTCAAACCTTATTGTTATAGCGAAGTTTTATCTAACCTCGAGGTTTGATAGCAAACCTTCAAAATGATTTTCAAAAAACTCTGATATTTCAAAATTCTTAGATCTAATTGAATACTCCCTCTAGTTCTAGTTATAAGGGCCCGTTGACTTTTTTGGACAATCATAGAAAAATCCTAAGAAAGCTAATTACATTAGTTAGTCATATCATATATTATGTTTTATTACATTATTTATTAGTTTATAAGTCAAACAACATAATTTGAAGAAAAATGACAAATTTTAATGTCTTAAAGTAATGTTATTCACTTTCTTAGGATTTTCTTAGAATTCTCCAAAAAAGTCAATGGGCCCGGCCTTATAATTAGGATCAAAGGGAGTATTACTCAAGTTAATTTGATTTTTTAAGTAATTTTCCCTTAGTCCATAATATCCTTTTCCTCTAGCTAAGTGTGACTCAAGTAAAAGGCTCAAGTTACCCTTACTTAGAGTATTTCTCAAATCTTGCATTCTTAAATACATTTTCAAGTTTAGTTATCATCAAAATACGAGATCTAACACTCAGCTCTAAGTGTCGACCACCTCCGTCCTCAACAATGCCCTCAACAACCACCTTTGATTTCTTATTTTTAGCTTATGGGTGAGCTAAATAATGGAAGCTTTCTTTCTTTCTTTCTTTTTTTGGTTTGATTTTGACTTGCAGTGATTGATCTTGACTTGTAATAGTAGTTCAATTTTGGTTCTTGCATTTCTAAATAATTTGCCAATAATTCTTAAAACGTTGATTTTGTCCAACAAGTCAAATTCAGATCACAAATTCATAATGAATTTTTTTATAAAATTAAATAAATTCTCATATTCTCAATTTAAAATGTCACATAAATACAGTATTTTTCTTTTTCTCTCATATGTCACATAAACTAGTTTACTTATATTACATATATGTAAGTTAATTTATTTTCAATATTTATGTATCATATCATTATTAATCTTTGAAAGTTATATACAAATAATACCCACATATCATATATATATATATGAATTTATACAAAGAAAAAGGGAAAAATAGGTGTAACACAAAACTAAAATAAAAAATAGTTGTCAATAATGAAAGAAAGTACTTTCATGTTGTGGTATATAAATTGAGTGTTTGTAGGAAATTTGTGAAGAAATCGGGGAACAAAGAAATCCAAGAAGGAAACATAGAGGCAAGTTTGAAGCCTGACATGGTAAACTCCATCAATTACAAGATTAAAAGGCTTGGTTAATTTCAATATATGCATATGTCATATTATATCATATTATGATTAATTCATGAATAATATTCATATACATTATATATTTGAATTGACAAATAAATTGTATAGTTATAAATAAAGAAGAGAATTACATAACTTAATTGTACAATTGGACGTTATATTAATAAACATTAGCAACCCTTCAATTTGGGGATTATAAAGTATAATAACATTAATCATGTGATACCAACGGCCTCTAGGCAGTATGGTATGATTAGTGCTCTATGTAACACCCAATTCGGATTTGATTCCGGCCTCTTATAATAAAAAAAACATTAATCATGTGATAGAATCTTTAAAAAAAACATAAAAATTATGAACGTACATTCACACACCATAATATTAATTTAATTTTGCAAATAAATTGGCATCATATAATTTCAAAATGACCAATAATTACTTTGTAGTCTATTTTATTTAATATATCATTTATGATAACAGTTGTGACAATTTCTCCCAAACAAGTTATTCACAATAAATTTAAACAATAATAAATTTCAATAACAACAAAAATTAAGCATTATAGCCTTTTGGGCTTAATATTATTTGCCTTGGTTTCACAATAAATCTAGGCATTTTTGTCCCACAACTCATTGCCGCAGTTTAAGGAAGTTTATGATTTTTTTAGTTTTAATTATAATTCCTGGTTTTTCTCATCTAGCTTCTCTCTTTAGTTTATTATTTTGCCTATATAAAGGCTCTTTATATTTTCTTTTTATTAAGGATCAATAAAATTTGAAGCATAGTATTTACTTGTGCTTCAATATGATCTTTCAATCTCAACATGTAGAAATTAGGATACTCGGGTAATGGAGAAATATCATGAGAACCATTTCTTCTCACAATCTTCAGCCGTTTGTTCCAAAGCATTAAAAAGGAAATAATGTTTGCTTCACAAAGGATGTTATGTTTTAAAAATAAAAATGTAGTAGTATGTTTTGAAAAGAAACTAGTGAAATGGCAAGGTGAAATCAGATCAACTTACTAATGACACGGATAAATATCTACAAGTATAGAGAGAGAGAGAGAGAGTAGGCAAAAGTAGTGTTTTTAAACTAGAACCGGACCGGCCAGTTTGGCTTGAAAACTACCAAATTGGCGGTTAAATCAGTCTAGTCCAAGAGTCAACTCGAGATCAATTTAAAAAAATCAATTAAAAAAAATCAATTCTTTTTACTTTTTTTTAGAAATTTATATTAATAACTCTGAAATCTTTCCTCCTTCACTACTAATTAGTCCCGGGTTAGTTTTGATTTGACCCTAGTCTGATCTACTGACCCTTAACTCAATACCCTAGTCATTTCAGTGACCAGTTTGGGTTTATTATGCAAAATTGATCGTTTGTTGCTAATATGATATATTCTTGGTTAAAGTTTGAGCTTAAAGTTTTGTTGCCCTTAAAGTTTGAGTTTATTATTGCTCTATTATTGGTTAAAGGTGATAAAATTTCTTCCCTGAAGTGGTGGAGTGGATTAAAGTTTCCTTTTTTTTTTTTTATATTCTGAAGTATATTCTGTAACAATCATTTGATAATTGCAATTTCTTTTATATGCAAACAGTGATAGGTGGCAAATGCTTGCTTCTCTTATATTTTAAAACTCTATTTTTATTTACACAAACCATTAGTTGATGGTTAAGTTTGACTATTGAAATATTTTGGACCAAAATAACCCTATTTAATATTGTGCCTTATATATCTTAGATTTACTTATACACATTTTCATACGGCTAATCTAATCCCTTTTGAATCAGTGTAAAAATTATTTTGCCTCTCCTATATGCATAGTGTCCGCACTTATGAAATTATCAAAAATAATATTATAATGGACATGTCTTAGACACCAACATATGTGTGTATATTCAAAGTAACATTTCTTTCGCCCATATATTACTCCAATATGCATCAACTGCTTTCCTAACATAATATCATAGATCGCATTTATCATAACCATAGGATATGTGCTAAAGTAGCAGTCGTTGAAGAAGTATATCTCCGTGATATTGTCAAAGTCAAAGGATACAATGGAAGTGTTTAGAACATCCTGGGAATCCACAACAGTTAAGCAAGAATCATCTTTATTGTTTCCCGTTTGTGGTTTTCTTACACATGCAGTATGAATCACATGCTACAGTGTTACTCTTACTTTAAAAGAGAATACGTCGCTTTACTATTTGTTATTAACATTGTGCAGACTTAAGTCTAAATACTCTCAGTATCTAAACCCAAACTCTTTCATCAATTCAGATGTCAATATTATAGAATTTGTTATCTAGCTACATGCATCATGGAAGTGGATGTCTATGATTCGATCCATACTTATATTAACTTTCATGGATCTCATCTCGATAAGCTACAATATTGCCAAGGCGACATGTTTTATGTTTCTTCTCTACCATATCAGCATTCTAGCCGCTTTACTGGTGAAATCGTCTCATCTTCACATACCCCACCTATGTGTCAAAGGTGATTGCTTGTGTGAGAGAGCAAACCTCACAAGCCTGTATGACACATTAGACATTGTATACTTTCACACATACATATAAATCAACAATGATAAATAAATCCTTTAATTAAATACAAATGTATTCAAAATATACTATTTTACACTTTGCGTACACCAAGTGCCTTTGCATGTTTTTCAAATGTCTCCTTGGCAATTAGTTTAGTCAAAGGATCAATGACCATACTCTTAGTCGAGATGTATTGTACAGTAGCAAGTTTCTACAAGGGAACAATTTTTCCCCTGGCCGTTAACTTTGTTAATTTTAACTGTTAGTTGATTGAATATGCTAAGCTGGCAATCCATATGTTATCCACGTTAATTTTTTAAATTGCAAATCCACCCCTAAAAGTCCATATGTCATCTACTACATCTTTGAAGTTAGATTTAAGACTTTCGGGTTGCACCTTAAAAAAATGTTGTGGATGACATGTGAACTGCCAGCTTAGTATATTTGGTCAATAATGATCAAAATTAACAGAGTTAATGGCCAAGGACAAAATTGCTCTCTTAGATTTAAGACATCCAGGGCGAATTTGCACCTTAAAAAATTGATGTGGATGACATGTGGACTGTCAGCTCAGCATATTTGGTAAACTAACGGTCAAAATTAATGGAATTAATGGCCAGGGGCAAAATTGCTCCCTTTTAGAAACTTTCCAGGGTAAATTGCCCCTCAAAAAACTTCCAAGGAAAAATCTCTCTTTGGGTGAAAACTTATAAATGCCCTTTAACCCTAATTTCTATATTTCTTCCTATTAATGCTACAAGCTAGGATTTTGTCGACTCTTCTAATCTTTTTTTTCATTATCTAAATTGCAATCTAAATCTAACCATATTCCTAAATTAGGTATTTGTCTAGTTTCATATTGTTTCATTGGTGTTGGGTTAAAACTTGAATTTGTAGGATTTTTCAATGTTGTTTCAAAAGGTATTCTTGTTTTTCTTAATGGTTCCTTATGATACAAATTTGATGATTTAGCTTATCCTCTGGTTATTCCATTTATTATTGTACTTGATGAAACATAATTTTCATTATATATATTTTGATTTGTTCCTGGATTAGTAAAATTTTGTTGGGTATTCATATCCTGTCCTTGTTGCATATTTATTTGGACGGTTGGATTTCCTAGTTGTTATATTTGCAAATTCTTTTCTTATTTTTCTAAATTTTCTTTTTCTTCTTGACCCATCATTTCTCCTATCTTGTCTTCTTCTAAATCATTTATTTCTCCTAATGCATTCATCATATTTATAATAATTTTATCTTGTTCTTTTTCTTTTTCTATTGTAGGTTTTAATATTCTAAATAAATCATTTGTTTCTAATAATATATGACATGCTATTTCTAATATCCAATTTTCTTCATTTTGGTTTATAGTTATGTTTTCTTTATAAATTAATTGTCCACTCCTTTCTTGTTGTCTTCTTAAATCAATTTTTTGAATTTCTTCAAAAATAGTCCATAACTTTTTATTTATGATTTCTTGTCCTTTATGAATTTTTTCTGTCATAATTCATGTATGTATCATATTTTCATCTAATGTTTAAGACTTTATTTATTGTTTAATTGTTTCATTTTCTTGTTCTAATTTTCTCATCATACTTATTTGTGGATTATTTTGGACTGATTTTATTTTTTGTTCTATCCCTAGGGTTTTCATTATTTGTTTAATATTTGCATTTATATGAGCTAACTCATTTGTGCTATTTCTTATTTTTGTTTTTATGTCCCATAATTTTTTGGTCTATTGGTTTTTATAATTCTATAGATCTTTATAATTTATATTTAGGGTGTTCATTTGCTAAAATTAATTTTGCCTCTTCAAGTAATTTTTCTATTATACCATATATGGTGCAAACTTTTAGATGATGTGTCTTATATATATATATATATATATTGATTGAAACATAGGATTTTACAAAACACGGGAGTACATGCTTTGGTTTATCTATGCATAATAATCTTTTAATTTTTACTTTAAGTCATCTATTACTACCACATAATCATCTATATATAGCTGTTATTTGAACCATTGCCATATAAAGATAGACATAATTTGAATTGACACTCCATGGACATAATTTGAATTGACACTCCGTGTTGACATATATGACGGTTTTTTCCAAAAACTATCATATGTTAGAAGACAATATATGGCAAATGTTTCACAACTGCCATATATTGTTTATTTTATTTTAAAAAAGTGGAACACTATATATTGCGGTTGGTTTGAAAGAACCGTCATATATAAAATGTGTATATATGGAAGTTATCGTCAATCAACAGCCATACATATTATTTCCGACGGTTGTTTGAAACAACCGTTATATGTGCTCCTTTAAAAGCTGCAATCTAAACCATATTTTCACAATTTTAAACTTCACTCTTCATTGTCGCGCTCTCATCGAGCGCCTCCCACCACTATTTTCCTCCATCCCCACCATTATTTTCCTCTCCTTTGTCTCCAAAATTGGATTCTCCTTCTTCTGATTTATGTGACGGACTGTGAATGCGTCCATGCATGGCTGATTTTGTGTTTTGCATTCGGTTTTCTTCGAAACTCAACAAGTTTTGCATAAAGGTGAAAACTTTATGCCCCTAATTAAGTGGAGTTTATTATGCAAAATTGATCATTTGTTACTAATATGATATATTCTTGGTTAAAGTTTGAGCTTAAAATTTTGTTGCCCTTAAAGTTTGAGTTTATTAATGCCTATTATTGGTCAAAGGTGATAAAATTTCTTCCCTTAAGTGGTGGAGTGGATTAAAGTTTCCTTTTTTATATTATGAAGTATATTTTGTAACAATCATCTGACAATTGCAATTTCTTTTATATGCAAACAGTGATGGATAGTTAGGAGAGGATGTTGACTAGTTGTTTGTGAAGGATTATAAATCATCATCAAAGAGGAACCTTGGCATGGATCCTATATGCTTGAAACACAGGCTTAACATGATTGTTGGATATCTAATAACTTGATGCATTTGAAACAAAATAATTATTTTGTTCCTCAATCTGTCCACTTATTACATCTCCAAAAACAATCATCTTATGCATGTGTTTCAAACATAGCATCCATGCCAGAGTCCTCTCTAGTGATGATTCATAATCCTCCAAAAATAATACGTTAACATTTTCTCCTAAACACCCATCACTGTTTACTTAACGGTTGTTCACAAAAAAAACCGTCATATATAGTAACATGTGGCAGTTTTTTCAAAACAACTGTCATATATTATCCATCATTAGTTGACAGTTTATAATAAGAACCGTCATACATATGTAACTTATACATAACATTTCTTATTACAATCGTCATATATTTGGACCTACATATGATGGTTTTTCAACAACCATATATACATATATGGTGCGACAACATATGATGGTTGAGAAGCACCATATATTGGCAAAAAATACCGTTTAAATATATGATTATGTAGTAGTGTATACCATACTTATTCCTCTTTATAATGTTATATTATCACTTTATTGATTTTTTTTCTAGCGATGAGAGTTAAGATGAGACATAGAATCTCTATATGGAAGGAGGCATGATCACAAATTCAAAGGGAGAGAGTTCATCCCAAGAAGACTAATATATTATGTAGAAGCCACCTTATATAAACCACACAATAGTTCTGAGGTTTTTTCCGATGTGGGATTCAGTAGAATTCGTAAATTTGGGGGGGAGCATGTCATAGTGTAAAGATGAATGTGATGAGATGATAAACACAAAAAAATTACTCCCTTCTATGTTTAATATATATAAATAAAATCTCATTTGTAATATAATTTATATTACGAACAAGATCTTATATATACATACACTACTACAAATCAATATGTGGTACTTCAAATGAGCCACATATCTTGACACCATATTAAGTTTTCCTAAAACGCTACAGAAAGTCCAATAACTTTTTTTAAAAATAAATGACTTCAGGTGGCCCACTTCCTATGAGAAAGCACCACCTAAAGTATTTTTTAAAAAAAAAACAATTTTTTTATATTTTTCCTTCAAAACCCTATATTATTTTTTTTCCACAACACTTTAAACGTAAATTTGAGAGCCGTAGTTATAGAGAAAAAATAAATATGCAAACAAATTAAACTTTAATAAAATATAACTCAAATATCAAATATGATACAAACAAGTAACTAATCAAGAATACTTACTGATTATTAAAAGTCAAGTAGGGAGTTAAATTCCAATCTAACCACAAAACTTTAAAAAAATATTAAAAACAATTAAAAAATACGTTGTGGCACAAGAAAATATCTCATGCAAGAGAACAATCAGAAAGTAATAAGAAAATAAACATAAGAATAGATCGTATAAGAGAACAATCAGTAAGTAACAATAGAAAAATATGAGAACAACTCGTATAAGATAATAAGATAATAGTTTGAAATTTTTAGTTTTGGGATATGGGTGGGGACAAAAAGAACAAAAATGAAACAAGAAGAGAGCTCGTTCAACATACCTTTTTTAGTGGGGACTAATAGGAAGAAAAAATAATATTAAACCTCAAATTTCAACGGAGGTGGAGCTAAGAGGTAAAGAAAAAGAGAAGAGAAACGGATAAGAAGCTTGGGGAAAAAATGGACAAAGTTATAATGAGAGAGAGTGAAAAAATGTGCGGGAGAGTGAAAATAGAAGAGGGGAAAAATTGCTCAATTGGGGGAAAGGAGCTGCCCCTCTTGTCTTGATTACAAGGATCTCCGCATGTTTCATTTTACCATAAAAGACTTTGTCTAAAGCATTCATCTCTTGACCTAATTAATGTCCCAAACTAATTATAAAACTTTCTAACTAAACTCTTCTAACTAATGATTTTTATTTGCAATAATTTTGATATTTTACGAGAAATAACTAATTTAACTCATTTTATTAATTTAAGTAAAGTTGTTATTATGTGCTTATACTCTATATAAAAATAACATGGGGGTTATCAATTTCCGTACGATTAGTCCAATTGTTGGATGTAATCGTTGCGTCCTAACAAAAACAATGTAATGGTTGATTGGGCGGTGTAAGTGAACATTGGACAATTGTATTACTCTGATAATAATAAGATACAATCTCCGTTTCTATTTATGAGATTTTTTTTTTAGAATTCTAAAAAAATTTTAAAAAAGATAATTACATTACTTTAAGATATTAAAGTTTGTCATTTTTTTTAAAATTATGTTGTTTGACTTATGAATTACTATATAATGTAATAAAATACAACATATAATATTATTAAGTAATGTAATTAATTTTTTTATGATTTTTTTAGAATTTTTTAAAAAAGTTTTATAAATAGAAACAGAAGAAGTATAGGGGTGTGTGTCTTACGAGCTCTTCGAGAGAATATTCGTGCCATGCATTAATAATTTAATATGCTTAATAAAAGTACAAACAAAAACGGAATGAATTGCAATAATTGCCCAAAATACACATACATAAGACAAAGCCTAGTTTATAAGAACTATTCTTAAAGCTCACTAGAGAGGGTAGGGTTTGTCATGTTATATATTAATGTGAGAATCAATGAATGTACATGCTTGACAATAACAATATAATGTCCAAATTAAAACCCTTCATTCAGGCAATATGTATTATATTGAAATTTATTTGCAGGCCAGCCTTGGTGGCAACGAAAATATCGAATAATTTTGAAGCATTTTAAAACAATATAAGATTAAGTCAAAGTCTCCCCCACACATATATATGTATCATATCTATAAAGCTATGTACATATTGTACTGTACGTTTATCTTGGATCATCAATTGAGATCAAAATTACATTAACATTAAAATGCACAACGGTGGTTCCAGTCCTGTTCCTCCTGGCCAATGGACCACAGGGTTATGTGGATGCTTCGAGGAGCCTGGAAATTGTAAAACTACGACATACCCTTGCTTTAATTTTTCTTCTACATATGCGTATATTTTGGACTCCTATATACATGCAATGGCTTCATTTTCATCATTTCAAAAATTAACATGTATTTTGCATATGTTGTTCTTGACAGTTTTCCATTCAATTTGTTAGATATATTAAACTTATATAGTTAGTTTATGTAATATCTCAGCACTTTGCTCTTGATATATTGTCCTCTTTATAACTCTTATCACCCTTCACGGTTTCAAAACTCAGTAAGAACAACCAGGCAACTTCATAGTTAAGATTCTATAGATTAAGATTTTTATGAGTTAGTGGACTAATGACGTGTGTGAGATTAAGTTTAATTAATCCTCACAGAGTGGGAGGTTAATTTAACATAGGTCTTCAAATCAAAGTCTATCTAATTTGAGAGTTTAGTTTGTTGCTTTCATTGTTATCATCATTAGTTGATGATTAATTAACGAATAAGGTTTTCATCATGTTTGTGTTTTTAGTTATTAATAATAATATTGTCTTGCTTTTAAATATAATATTCCTATTAATTAATTAACAGAGTTAATACTTGTTTTGAAGGCTTCATGACATGCTGCTGTCCTTGCGTTACGTTTGGTCAGAACGCTGAAGTCATAGACAAAGGGAATACATGTAATGTGAATCATTTCATTATTATTAATATCATCATTTTTGTTTAATCTGGATCCAAAAATAAATAAATAATAATAATTTATTTGAATTGCAGCCTGTGCATGCGCTGGGATAACACTGTATTGTTTGGCACACATTGGATGTGCATGCTTGTATACCTTCACATACAGAGGCAAACTGAGAGGCCTTTTTAACTTACAAGAAGATCCCTGCAATGACTTCTGTGTTCACTGCTTCTGCAACTATTGTGCTATTTGCCAAGAGTATCGAGAGCTCAAAAACCGAGGAATCGACCCCTCCTTAGGTATATTATTATTGTCCAACTTTTTCTTGGAAGTTTTAATGTAGGATATTTGAGTATTTAGAAGTTTTTTTAAGATCAATATCAACCCTGAAATGATAAAGAGGGAGCACAGTTACTCTAACGGTTAAAAAATTAACATTTTTAATGGTTGGGGTTGACATTACTCTTTTAATTTCTTTAATACTTCTAGAGTGATATTATTGATTCCAGGAGAAAAATTGAATAAGCATAACTCTTATGTCAAAACTTTGAGAACAAAATTGGACATTAACTCATTTATTATATTTTGTGTTTGTGTAAGTGCAATGGCACTCTCCCTTTGTCCAAAATATATAATAGCCTTTTCAAAGTAAGAAAAATAGTGAGGTATTAGTAAATATTTCTTTCTTTCTTTAAAAGGGTTGCTGAAAAATCTCTACTGAAAAATTAGAGAGAATAATATCTAAATTGATTAAATACTGAATATAAATTTAAAAATACTAAATTGCCTCTAACCATACAGCAATTAACTCCCATATTCCATATTCTATTTTTACAACTCAAAAACATATCAGGAAATGCAAACTATACAGAGTAGAGATGAGTCTATCTGCATATTCTCAAAAATTATCAAATTTTGAAGCATCAAATATTCCAATTTTTGCAGTACTATAGAGAGTCTATATTCTCTGCCTCTTAATTACCATCTGCTGATGGACTTGTGGGTATGTGTGTAATATTACCTCTCTTGTTAATATAAGAGCTGGTTTATAAGTGAATTTCAGTACAAAATATGATATCTTTTTCATTATATCAATTTTCTTTTAAACTAATTTGTTTGACTTATAAATTGATAAATAATCTCATGATACACATAAATATTTTAGAGAGATCATGTAATACATGTTATAATTAAGTAATTTATTTAAAATTTTAATTTTTCTAAATTAGTCAATTAACTCTTATATTGAAGCTTTTAAACACTCCACCCGCCCTTAATATAATGACATATAGTTGATTTTCTTAAAATATTAAAGCTAAATAAATTACTTTAAAATATTGATATCTAGCTTTTTTTATTCTAAATTAATTTATCTAAGTTATTAAATGATATATACATGATACATAATATGCTTAAGTAACTTATTTAGCTTCCTTAATCTCTCTAAAAAAATTAATTATGTCTTATATTAAATACTGGATGAATACAAATTATTATAGTAAAGAACTCTTTTTCTTTCTCATCATCAGCACAAAATTTAATTATTATTATCATTATTATTATTATGATATGATGAACAACAGGTTGGAGTGGGAATGAGCAAAAGATGAACAAAGCCACCCAAGTGCCTCCAAACGTTGTACAAGGCATGGCTCGCTAGAAAAATGGCTTAATCTTTTTCACTTGCCTGAGTTTTCATCATTTAATATATCTTTCTAGTTATCGTCTCAAATTAATCTTTTTAACTTCATACAAGGTTTTATTTTTGTCTCTTAATTGGTTTATAAAATACTTTTCAGTCTAAAACCGTTTAAGAAGTGATGGTATTGAAATTTTAAATATTAGCACTATATTGTCAAATACTGACATATGAAGTCTAATTTTCAAAAATAATAAATAATGGTAATAAACAAGCTATGATTTGAGACTAACGTATTACAATTAAACAAACTACAAAGATGGTTTATAAAATTATTTAAGATATCAAAAATAAAATCTTGTATGAAGTTGAGGATCAAATTTGCATTTTCACCTTTCAGTATTATTTTCTCGTCAGTGTGTAATTCCCCGTATGAAGTAGTTAAAAATTGATACGTGTTTTTTTCGGAGATTTGTACCACTTAATATGTTTTCTTTTTTAATTTGAACAAATAAAGTTAATTAAATATAATTCAGTTAGTGACGGCGAGACGCAACCGCTGTTCAGTTAGTTGATACATTCTATTGACTATTTGTTTAGACAGCCGGCACCCAAAAAAAAAAAACGAAAGATAATCAAATATTTTAGTACTGAAAATATGACATTTCATTATATTCTATGAATATTTCAATAACTATTTTTTAGAATCCTTAGAAAAATCTTAAGAAAGCTAATTACATTATTTAATGATATTATATATAATATTTTATTACATTATATGTTAGTTCATAAGTCAAACAATATAATTTTAAAAAAAAACGATAAATTTTAATGTCTTAAAGTAATGTAATTAGCTTTCTTAGGATTTTCCTAGGATTCTCTAAAAAAGTCAACTAGGTCTTATAAATAGGAACGGAGGTAGTATTAAAGTCATCCAAAGCATGTATCAAGCTTTAAAGCACCTATAAGGAATGCTAAAACACAACAATGACATCTAGAGTTCATGACCAGTGAGGAGAGGGAACACGTCTACAACAGCTAATCTTGGTGGTTTTGTCAACCTTAATCATGGACAGCTTTTTCTGTCAGATTCCAAACGGTGAATAATGAGGCCAGTCACAAACCAGATAAAAACGCCAGAAATGTTTTCTTTACCATAGCAGTGTATCTATCACTGTCATATCTGCATCACAACCAATATGATTGCGCATTAAAAAAAATCATGACGTCATAAAATAAGCAAAAGCAAGCAGAGAAGTTTATATACAACAGACTTCTCCAAGTTTATAGGGCGCATCTGCATCAACTTTGGCATACTGGATATCTTCGCCATATCCTTGCGTATACGCACTAAATTCTTCCTTATCATATCAATGATCTCCTCCGATTCAATTTGACTCTTCATCAAATCATTTTTTAGTTTACTAATCTTCTTCATATGACGCTCCTGTCAGTCATTTTGTTCTCAAGTGTTATTTAGTGTCAGGTGAAACAAAAACATAATCTGGAAATAAACATCAGGCAAGCAAATAAACTTAAATCACCTCAGGTGTCTCTGCCTCCTGTCAGTCATTTTTTCCTCAACATCATCAAATATGCTGAAACTGGTCAGCAAGGTGATAATAGGGTGAGCAGCAGAGGTGGAAAGTGTAGCATATGGGTGCCGATCCCAATTACATCAAAAATATCCTCACAAAATTTTGTTTACCCTGTTTTTTTTTTATGGCCAAATAAATGGTTTCACCATTGATATCGTGACAGCTTATAAAATTGTAACTGCCCTGATTTTGCGTATTCTCTGTTTACTGATGGAAAAAACAGGTAAACAAAATTTAATGAATTAGTTTTCTATAAGGCAAGAAAATAGGAGCACATTCAATTTTATTGGACAAACTTAAATTTGGTAAGAGAATATTTTAAACAAATTCGAATTTAAAAATTATGGTGTGATTATGATTAATATTTTGTTAATAATAATATAGGTGAGAGATTTTTTTTTAGATACGCTACCTTTTCAAAGATTTAAGGCGTGTTACTATCTAATGTAGTTAATTTTTTTTATTTTATTATTGTTAATTATTGCTATGAAGTCGTGCGGTTCAAAATATGATAGGTTGGCTTTAACATTTGTAACAAAACATAATTTTCTTTTATAATTTATATTATTTATTTATTATTATTATTTAATTTTTAAACATTTAATAAACACCATTTGTGGCTGTGGCTTTTACTTTAATTCAATCCTTTTTATTTTTAATAAATTACTTTTAAGGGTAACATAGGTATTTTCAAATTCCTTCCTAACTACTGTTGCTGCTGCTACTACAACAATAACAATAAAGCATTAATCCTATTAGGTGAGGTCGGTTATATGATCGCACAACGTCATTGTGTTCTATCGAATATAAGTTGTTGACCAAAAGATTCATCTCTATAATCTTGTTGAATGTTTGCTTCAGCTTCCCTCGAACTTTCTTTATGGGGCTTCATACTACTTGATCAATCTTCTTTACTGGTGCATCCAACAACCTTCTTTGCACATGACTAAACCACCTCAAACGATTTTCTACCATTTTATCTGCAATAGGAGCCACTCCATCCAACTCGTTCACATATGTGATCATTGCAAATCTTATCTAGTTTTGTATGACCATACATCCATATCAACATTCTTATCTCTGCAACTCCTATTTTATACTCATATTGTCCATTTAATGCCCAACATTCACTACCATTCAGTATTACTGGTCTTATAGCAGTGTGGTAGAACTTCCCTCAATCAATCTTCACTCACCTCACAAATTTTTTTCCTTCCCTTCCTTCTTCTCCTTTAAATTCCT
>JBAGKO010000008.1:8553354-8571706 GCA_037177275.1 Acacia concinna
TCCCGAGGGAACAAAATATCCTTGCTGATTATTTAGCTAAGTTATCCCATAATATAGTGGGGAATTTTGTTTTTCTTAATCAACTGCCTCATTCCTTTCAAGAGGGGGCGGTTGGTGATGTAGCTGATTAGCAGTGGGTATCCTGTTTTCTTTTTCAAATGTTTTGTAATACTGTTTTAAACAGTAGATTATCCAGTTATCCTACTCAAAAAAAAAAAGCATTCGGTGTCAATAAAAGTTTAGGTATATTTTTAGACTTTTACCCTTTAAAAAAATTTATTTGTATTATTACAGTGATAGGAACCATTCCCAAAAAGCTCACATTCTCAAGGTAAATTTGTAACTTAATCTTCCTAATCATTGAAATCTAATAGTGGTAGATGTGAACAAGTGGGGAAAATCAAACCAACACATTTTGATGGGTGTTCAGGCTTACTGCATCTGTGGGAGCTAACCTTCCAAAATGGAAAATGTAACATCCTAATAATTTTTAAGATTTAGATAAGTTATTCATGATAAAAACTAGGGGCCTTAATCTGTAGAGGACTGAGAGATCTTATAACAATTAAAGTTAGATCTGGGGAACGACCTAAGTGTAAAGAGGAAAAATTTCGTAAAATTTCATGACAAAATGCGGTTAAGTCCAGAAGCCCTAAAAATTTCCATAAAATCCCAGTAAATATTACAGGGAACATTACAAAACAATCGGAATGATTTTTGGATGTCCATAGAATTTTTAGTAAATTTTTTAATATTTTAATAATTTTTTGCCGGATCAGGTTTTTAGCCAAAAACTGATATTATCATATATTTAGGGACCTCAATGTTCTGAATTGGGATTAGATAAAATTAATACATCATTTTAGAGAATTTATGAAGTAGTTGGAGGTGAGGAAAAAGTCCAAAGATATCATCAAAAATTGCTAAAGGCGGTTAATCTTCGATAAAGTAAACTATTCAGAGAAAAATTAGTTCTAAGAGTTCTATATATCCAAAAATTTTTGAAATTTTTATAGTAATCTTTTGGAATTTTATAGAATTTTTGGTAAATTTTGGAAATTTTTTGAACAAGCACAAAAATTTCTAGAATTTTTTGAAGTTCGGGTCAAAAGAGGTAATTTCAAAAAATACAAGAAAATTCAGTGGGGCCCACATGGGACCCACCAAAGTTGCCTCCCCTTGGGTGCTTGGAGCCGAAGCCAAGGCCTTATAGATGATGACACTTGTCAAGCTTGGATTGGACCACATTTTGCGCTTCAAGAAAGTTACACCTAAAGACTTAAAAATATTTGCATTTTGACCCTCTACAAAAAGTATAACTACCTCCTCCTCTTCTCTTCATAACCAACCCCCTTCCTCTTGAAATACACCCTTGCCCTTCTCAAAAAACCAAGTAATCCAAAAGCATTTAGAGCGGTCCCAGCCCGGTCTTCGTTATAAGTAAGTTTCAATCTTCTTCCTCTTTTGAATTCCTTTATTTTCCAGCAAGTTTTAGAGTAATTTTAAGGAGAAATTATGTCCAATTGGGATGACCTAAATAATAAACTAAGGGGAGGTTTTGTCTAATTATTCCAGCCCAAACAAGCCTTCATAAGGGGAAGTGTTGCACAATTTTTTAGAATTAGGATAACATTTCCTAGGGGGAGGTGATGTCCGACTATCTTGGACCAAAATGTCATTTCCTAGGGGGAAGTGTTGTCCAACTGTTCCGAACTAAGGTAAGGATTCTAAAGGGAAGATGCTGCCCAAACGATGGGTCTGATTTTTCAGGCACATCTAAGGGGAGATGTTGCTCAATTGTCTCGGTCTGGGCAGTGGGAATGGGCTAGCAGGTAGGACCCAGTCTCAATGGGTTGTATAGGGTGTTCTGCTGAGGGGTACTAGTAGAGGGAGGATATGATCCGAGTAATGAAAAACCAGGACTCTAAGGGGTATAAGAGAGGAAGGGATGTAGTATATTGTTAGAGGCAGATAGTAATGCCTTGTATTGTGGTTTGTATAGGCATTACAGAGAAGTAAACCAGCAATCCATCAACATCAAAAACAGTTAAACAGAGCTCTCACACCGTGCAAGGAGTATACTGTAGCAAAAATCTCTGCCCTTAACCTGTATTGCTTTGTTTGTCTGCTGCTTGTTGTATGCTTATATGTTGTGTTCTGTTTGGGTTTGCCTGCATGCATGAGAGGTATAACTCCTTGTATATGCCTTGGCTATTTTAATTTGGATTGAATCACGTGCAAGATCCCAGTACACAATATGTGCCGGAGAGAGGGCACAAGAGGGGTAATATGGGCATTGTATGTAGCATGATATGCATTGCATTACATGATTTCTAGTTATGATTCCGCTATTGAGGTTTCTCTAGAAACCTTACCCTCTTCACAGTGTAAGTGAAAGCTCTAAAAGAGGCAGGATAAGGGAATGGGCTTAGACATAAAGATTTACATTTCCTGTTTCTTGGTATGTATCCGTATACAATATGATCAATGTATCCTATGGATTCTGGTTTTTGTACCTCTGTTAATAAAGAAAAGTTGTTTCTCCATTTTGTAAGTGTTGAAATTTTAAGTTTCTTTATTTTGACATACGGACACGACAGTGATTCTAAAGGCCGTCTCAATCAATGAATTACGACATCCATAGAAAATATTTTATGGTTTATGATATCATAAATAACTGAATATGGTTCTTCATCTTATTTTTACACAGTACCTTTGAACCCCAAACACTTGTAAAATGAAGAATCCCTTGAATCAGGGGTTCAAACTAAACCTCTTTCTTTCATCTCTTTCCCAACAACGCAAACATTCTCTTTTTCATACCCAAGCCAACCTCATTTGGAACCTACAGAATTCTTTTGCGTCCTATATTCCACAATCTAATAGCGAACACTTGCGTTATATTGCCATGAATTTTGTTTGGATAATGGGAATTTTGCATTGCATTATTTGATAAAGAATGTTCTTTGCAGATAGATATGCTTGAACCTTTACTTCCTCTTTTTATATCAGATTACAAGTTTCATTTTACAAACAATTGGATGGATTATGGATTTCACTGAATCTAACCCTTTTGTTTATTTGCAGCCATGTTTTAGAGGAATCCTATCATGCTAAGCCAGACTCATCCGTTCATTAGTGGACCCATATCTGCACAGGTGGCACAAGAGGACAACAAAACATGTGGACAAATAGGCAATGCACAAAAGAGAACTGGACTGTGCCACAAACTGGTGGCTTTACATTGGCTATTGGCCTGGTAAAGGGGGATTAAAGAAGTTGTGGGATCTCTTATTTCTGTGGATAATTTCTGTTCTTCTTTTGGAACAAAAAGGCACGTGAAACTCGCAGGGACTAGCTAGCTAACAGAAGACTATGCCTAAAATCTTCAAAAAAGAGTAGCTTTATACTCTGTAGGAGGAATATACGTGGTAGCTTTGACATCCTTTTAATGACCTTAGAGAGAGGATCAGCAAAGCGGTTAGCCTCCCTGTGAAGAATTTATCTTCTTATCTGTGAATTTGTGATTTTCCTTTCTAACCCTCTGCATTATCTGTTTCCGTTTGTATTCACCTAGCATTCAGTGTTGTTCTGTTGATTAGACTAAGCTGCATATTTATCTGGTATCTGTAATCAAACTGCTATTAGCAGTTATTAGTTACAGTATTTTTCTATTCTAGCTATGTTTTCTCCTTGCTATGGTGTAAATTTGCTTGCCTTATTGGTGAAAAATTACTGATCTTCCATGTGGACCGTAATGGGTTAACAACACATTATTTTAGTTGTTATTTCTCTGAGAGGAAGAAGATAATATTATTTGTATAACATTTAATGCTTAATATAATATTTAATTGACTAATTTTAAGAAATTTAGAGAGGTAAGTACGTTACTTAAATATAGTATATACTCCCTCCATTCGTCATTATAAGAGCCTATTGACTTTTTAAAAGAGATTAAAGATATCTTTAATCATTAAAATATAATATGATCTTCCAAAAATGCCATTAATTTTCACCATTCCCCCATACTATCTACATCCTAATCACCAACTTTATATATAGTTTGAGAAAAAATAGTAAAATATGGGAGATAATATGGATAGAGGCCTTATATTTAGAAACAAATTAAATTTCTAATAAACCCTTATAATTAGAACAAAAGATAGTATTACATTATTTCTTTGACATGTGCGTAATTAAATTAAATATTAGCTTATAACTCAAACAATTTAGTTTGAAGAATAGTGTTAAACATAAGTACTATAAAGTCATTCATTTAGTTTCCCTAGTTTCTTCATACTAGTCAACTTGATTTTATATTAAGTGCTATATATATTGTTAACTTAGGGAGCAGGGTTAAGTTGTGGGTTTTTTGGTTTTTTTGGTTTGATTTTAAAGAATCAATCGTTCAAAGTTTAGGCAATTAAATAACACATTTCCAAACAATGATACAATTTGTTGCATCCAATGAGCTGGTGGATGAAAACTTCAAGCAAAAATTCCATGATTTAGCAAAATTTCAAAAATGTTTATATATATATATATATAATACATATAAAAATATAAAAAGAAACATTTGAATTTATTCTAAATCTCTTCCCCTTTCCCTTCCCTCCTTGTTCTCTCATCATATTAATTTTTCCGTTATTTAGCCACACACTACAAAACTGGCCTTAAATTATATATTGTTCGGAGTTTCCTAAAATAAATATAATATAAATTTATCATCTAAAAAAATAAAAATAAAAAAAATAGTAAGCAAGCCATTAGTGCATATGTTATATCTGTTACTATACATTATTTATAAATATCATAAAGCTGTCAACAAGAATAACCTGGTCGTTGTAGTATAGTGGTGAGTATTCCCGCCTGTCACGCGGGTGACCCGGGTTCGATCCCCGGCAACGGCGCTTTTTTAATTTTTAAATCGCTCAAAATATTTTTGTCTACTGTCTCTCTTTTGCCCTAAGAATTCTCCGGCCATCGCAGCTTCATTAACCACAGATGCAATGAGCACCGAGCCCGTGAAGCCCAAGAATAGGGACCCTTGTTTAATCGTTGGCCTTGGAAATCCGGGCAAGAAGTACGCTACCACTCCCCACTATGTCCGTTCACATCTAGTTTGGCTGTCTACGTTATGTTCTTCATCTGACTTTTCCAGTTTCAGTGATAATTTTAAAGTCCAGTGCCACGGCAACTACAGTAGTAGCTGTTGAGCCTGGGAGAATTGTCTCATTTAGCAATAGGTGCTTACAAAAGTCACTCATTTTAGAGCTTAGATTATCTCAGCACGACTACATCTGTTCACTGTTCTAATATGTATTAATTTGGTGCATCTTTTTTCACTAACATTATAATTAAAATATCTTCCAGGCAATTTGACTTGTTTGGCAGCATTGGGTTGAAAATTAGAAATTGCTTGACATCTGAAGTTACCGGGTTGGTCTAGTGGTAGGGGTGTCAGTTAGCAAGAACTGTCCTGAATTCAAATCTCTTCTACATCATGGACCAAAAAATCGTATTTATGGGAAACCCTATATATAATAATGCGAATTGGGTACTCCATTTTGTGATTGCTTGTTGCAAAAGTTAAGCTTGAATAAATAAGAATTTTATGTAGTATCATATGTTCACTTACATTCTGATTTTAAGAAACTTACTCCCTCTTTATACCTTATGAATTAGAAGAGAGTAGGTTTCATATTATTCGTTAGAAACTACGAGCAGTTTATGATGCCGGTATATATGATAGGTTGGGGTTTGGATCCGATTTCAGTATTCTTTCGCTGACTTCATTTCGTATCAACGTTTCAGGTGGGTTTTGAGTTGGTTGATGCTATAGCTGAAGCTGAAGGAATTCCTATGAGCAGTGTTTCCTTTAAAGCCCTGTTTGGAAAAGGTTAAAACTTTCTTGTTCTCTCTTGTTAATTTGGCAATCATAGAGACATGGCAGTGAAGTTAGTAATTTTTGTTGCCAGTAAATCATGGCTGCTCTTTATCTTTTTGTTCTTAGTCTATTTTTTTTATCATGATCATATTTAAATTTTTCAGCCAGCTTGTTTCATTTTAATTTAGATTTCCAAATGTTAGGGAGAAAAAATAAGATGTCATTGGAACATTTGGAAGTAGTTATTCTGGTTGAGAAATGTATTTTAATACAATTTGCTTTCCTATTTCAGGTGTAATAGGTGATGCACCAGTCGTACTTGCAAAACCTCAGACTTTCATGAATCTCAGCGGTGAATCTGTAAGTAGTTCTCATTTGAAATAATATGGTAGATCGGCCATGTTGACTGGAAAATACTGGTTTTTTTACTGGCAACGTGTTGAATATGGAAGGATTAAATATTTTGGCTTTGTGTTTAACACTACTTAGAGCGGCCTTGTTTATGTGTGTTTCCTTTACTACATTTATTTAGGGGCTGACTGGGGATCAAATTTATTTTGAAGGTTGGGGCCATTGTTTCGTATTACAAGATTCCATTGAAGCAAGTACTTGTGGTATATGCTCCATGCTATAACTTCTCATGTTCTTTTTCTTTAAACCTGCAAAAGTGATGTGGAGTGTTTGAAGCTCCATTTGCCGCAGCCTTGGCTTAATAAATCTCTTGTACAGATCTTTGATGACTTAGATTTACCTTTTGCAAAATTGCGGCTGTTGCCAAAGGGTGGACATGGAGGTCACAATGGGTAATTATGATATTTTCTTGTGCTCGTTATTCAATGCTGCTTCATTTGTCCAATTCTAGCAGGGCATCTTATTGATTCTATAAGCTACAGTATCCATCATGATTTTAATTTCACGTACATGTTTGTACTTCATTTGATAGTAGAAAATGTTGCATTTGTCTTAATTTATTATTTCCACAAACTATAGTTTGGATCAACTTTTAGAAGTCGAGTGGTCATGCTAGAAACAAGTAGAGACTATTCTCGTCCAGGTTAATGCGATGGTCATTTATCTGAGTAACATTATGCTCTTGTTGGGCTTGTTTCTTGCTGAGGGAATGAAATGAGGCATAAGTGTTATTGTTCTTGCTTTTTTGGCAGAGTGAAGAGTATCATAAGTCACTTCAAAGGGAGTTTTGATTTTCAGGTAGGAATTTATAATCCTATTATGAACAACATATTAATTTATTTCCATTTGTCAAAATTGCACACTTATTCGTAGGAGGATTTTACTTGTTCACGAAGAGTTGTACACTTGTTCATAAGAAGATTGTACTTGTTAATGAGATAATGGGCATTATTGTTATTTTACCTAAAAAACTTATTTTCATTTTGGTTCTTGGGCTTTGACTAAAATTTCAGAATGTTTTAAGGTTTGGCTTAAATTAATTTACTTATTTGGTCCTCAAATAAAATTCTCCCAAAATATTTTATGGTTTGTGAGATCATAAATAACTGAATATGGTTCTTCATTTTATTTTTACACAGTACCTTCGAACCCCAAACACTTGTAAAATGAAGCATCCCTCGAATCAGGGGTTCAAACTAAACCTCTTTCTTTCATCTCTTTCCCAACAACACAAACACTCTCTTTTTCATACCCAAGCCAACCTCATTTGGAACCTACAGAATTCTAAGGATTTCACTTCTGTAACCTCGACCCATTCCTATGTTATCAAATCTGGATTCTTGGACGACACCTTCACCATCAACCATCTTTTAAACTCATATGTTAGGCTGCCAAGAATTCACTATGCACACAAGTTGTTTGATGAAATGCCTAAACCAAATGTGGTGTCCTGGACCTCACTTATGGCCGGTTATACTGGTGAGGCGAGGCCTGAATCAACGCTTTGGCTCTTTCAGAAAATGAAAGAAAGCTCTGTTCTTCCCAATGAGTTTACTTTTGCCACTATGACCAATGCTTGTTCACTTCTAGCGAATCTCAATGTAGGTAGAAGTATTCATGCTCTTATTGTGGTTATGGGTTTTGGGTCCAATCTTGTTGTGTGTTCCTCCCTTATTGATATGTATGGGAAGTGCAACAAAGTTGATCAAGCTAGGATTATTTTTGACTCAATGTATAGCAAGAATATTGTTTCATGGACTTCAATGATCGCAGCATATTCTCAGAACGCACTAGGACATCATGCGCTTCAATTGTTTAAGGAATACAATGATTTGAGGTTGGGTGTTCCAAATCATTTCATGTTATCCAGTATAATCAATGCTTGTGCAAGTTTGGGCAGTCTTGGTGCTGGGAAAATGACTCATGGGGTTGCGATCCGTCTCAGACATGATGCAAATGATGTGATTGCAACTGCACTTGTGGACATGTATGGTAAGTGTGGCTGTATTAATTACTCTGAAATAGTGTTCAAGAGAATCCAAAACCCCTCAGTAATTCACTACACGTCGATGATTGTGGGTGCTGCAAAGTATGGAGTTGGGACACTATCTCTGCAAGTTTTTCAAGAAATGATAGATAGAAGAATCAAACCCAATGATGTGACCTTTGTTGGAGTGCTACATGCTTGCAGCCATTCAGGTCTTATAGATAAAGGGCTTGAACTGCTCAACTCCATGAACGGCAAATATGGAGTGAAACCTGATGCTAAGCATTATACATGTGTTGTTGATATGTTAGGCCGAGTTGGTCGTGTTGAAGAAGCCTACCAATTGGCAGAATCTGTCAAAGTTGAAAACAGCGAGCAAGAGGCCATGTTGTGGGGCACCCTTCTTTCAGCTAGTAGGATTCATGGAAGAGTAGACATCGCCCTTGAAGTCGGCAAAAGGCTGATGGAGTCCAACCCACAAGCAGCAATGCCTTATGTTACTTTGTCGAATACATATGTATTAGCTGGGGATTGGGAAAATGCGTATATTCTAAGATCTAGAATGAAACATACTGGAATTAGAAAGGAACCTGGGTGCAGTTGGATTGAGATAGTGGAATCAACGTACTTGTTTTATGCTGGAGATGTTTCTAATTGTGTTCAAGGGAGTGAGATACTGAGTTTTCTTAGGGAATTGGAAGAGAGAATGAAGGAAAGAGGATATGTGGGGGAAACAAAAGGCTTGGTGTTTGTCGATGTGGAAGAAGAAGCCAAAGAGCAAATTATGAGTTTGCATAGTGAGAGACTAGCATTGGCTTTTGGATTAATGAACACTCCTAAAGGAGCCATAATCAGAATAATGAAGAACTTGAGAATGTGCAGGGGTTGTCATGAAGCCTTTAAGCTGATTAGTGATATTGTAGAGAGAGAGTTCATTGTCAGGGATGTGAACAGATTTCATCACTTCAAAAATGGCTTGTGCTCTTGTAGAGATTTTTGGTGAAGATGTATGTGATACAAGCATACAACTTCTATATTTCTCTGGAAAACACAATAAGTTAGCACTGAAACACTACAAAATTTTCATCTGTTATCACTCAATAACATTTAAGGGTGAAAGTATTGTGCGCTTACCCTCTATGATGAACCTGATCAAGGTACTCTACAAAATTTGCTATGCAATCTCAATTTAGTACACAGGAATTAAAAATTGCTGTCCCTAGTTTTTCGCAAGAAGGTAAGGTGCTATCTTCCATTAATATCCGTTTCACTTTTATTCCAAGACTGTTCTCTTAGATGATTTGAGTCATCGCTTGTTCATTTATTAGCACCTCCTTGTTATTTAGAAGTAATTATACTATTTCCAGGTCAATTTTTCTGCGCAAACTCCTCTACTAGGCACTGCTGAACGGAAGATAGCATAATATACTGTGAAAGTGGATGGACATCGAAAATTGATTAAGAAGTTGGATGATGAGATATTGAAGGTTTGGGTCATTTACTATGCAAAATTGTAACACACTCCACCTAATTAGAACCCTTGTAAAGCACTGTTTATTTTAAGGACACTTTTGCTGATTAGAATGGCATTTTCACTTGTATTTATTTAAAGCACCTAACATACCCACTCTGATGCAGGTCATATAGAGCTTCCACAGATCGTAAAGGAACTTCTCTTGATGATTGAGAACTTTCAGAGGCTGATGGGGCTGAGGCACCTGTGGTAAAATTTACTTATGGTTCCAGTGTTGGCTCATTCAAAAATGTTCTTTTGCGTACTATATTCCACAATCTAATAGCGAGCACTTGCGTTATATTGCCATGAATTTTGTTTGGATAATGTGAATTTTGCTTGCATTGCTATTGGAACCAATCATATAGAAGTAAACATAGGGGGAAGGGGAAGAGAAACAAGAATAGAGGGAAGAGGAGCTCTAGAACCAGAATCTACAATCCTAGAGGGGAAAGAAGAGAGGGGCTAGAACCAGAATCTGTTCTAGAGAAATAAGGAGAGAATCTCTCAATAACAACTTCATTCATTCATCCATATCTTTAATAGAGTACATGTATGGTATTTATAGACTAATACACATAAAACTAAAAATAACTACCTTGTCCTATCCAAATAAAACTGACAATAACCACCACTAGACACTTGTAACATTTAACAAGACACATAATAAAACATAAAAAAACCATAACTTCCTAAAACAGATCAGCACAGGCCACTGGTCTCCTATCAATACCCTCCCCTTGGAGAAAAGCCTTGTCCTCAAGGCGATAAGAAGGAAATAAGGAGGCAGTTTTGCATTTATGACCAGGAATAAATTTATGTCCACATCTGAAGCATAAACCCTTGTCCTTGTGTAATTGTCTTTCAGTTTCAGATATGGAGGATCAGCAGTAACATCTGAAGTAATCCAAGTAACTGTCATAAGTAACTGCTCCTAAAAATGTGGAGTGGTTGTAATTGCCTTGGCTGGTCCAGCAACTTACGCCATTAACCACCTTTAAAAATTATTTATCTTTTCCATAGAATTATGGCTGCTGTCTGCAATACTGGGCCAGATATTTTTCTGTGCAAAGCGTCCAGAAGAAGGCTGTACACTATTCCTCTCCAATTCTGTCATATCAGCATCCGAACACCTGTCTTAAATACAATGGCAGATAATTGTTGTGAAAGTGTTTAGTAGAAAAGGAATTAATGTTATCATTAGGTGGTGGTGACACTTGAGAAGCAGTGGCATGTGGGCTAGGGAGGAGGGCATCGATTTGGTGAGTGGAATTACAAGTGGTAACCATTACAACCCAACAGACCTGTATACAAAAGCTTTGATACCAAAATATTAGAACCTATCATATAAAAGTAGAAATAGGGGAAGGGGAAGAGAAACAAGAGTAGAGGGAAGAGGGTCTCTAGAACTAGAATCTGCAATCCTGGAGGGGAAAGAAGAGAGGGGCTAGAACCAGAATCTAGTTTTAGGGAAATAAGAAGAGAATCTCTCAATAACAACTTCATTCATCCATCCATATCGTTAATAGAGTACATGTATGGTATTTATAGACTAATACACATAAAACTAAAAATATCTACCTTGTCCTATCCAAATAAAACTGACAATAACCACTACTAGAAACTTATAACTTTTAACACAAGACACATAATAAAACATAAAAAACCATAACTTCCTAAAACAGATCAGGCCACTGGTCTCCTATGAACTCCAGCCCCACATTTGAGCTTGACAATGATGCACCAGAATCAATTACCTTGACACGAACAGGGATGTTTCCTGATTTCTCAGAGCTTCTCTAATGCCTATTTCGGCACCAGAAGCAGCACACAAATGCAATTGTCGCACCCACCCCAAAGACAAAGCCTACATAAATCCCTACAATTAAGGGCAACAGTCTCCTGTTCATCTCATGCAAACTGATACTTCAGCATTTGCCCATGTAACTGAAAATGTATGTAATATATCTTCGTTAAAAGAAAAGGAAAAAAGAAAAAAAGGACAGATCCTATGGTGCACTTCCTATCCCACATCATTAATTTAATAGAAATGCCCAGCTAAGTTAAAGATTAAGTAATCACCATAGATAAGGGGAGTGAGAGAACAGAATTCTTTAACTAATAGATACAGGAACAATCACCAGTCCAGGTAAAATAAGCCTCTAATGAAAGTTGCTTTATAATCAGTTTTAATCACCATGCATAAGTTATAATGGATAAGCAAATTAAAAATTTGAGCTCGCACAATGTTATCATTGAAGAGAAAATAATTTTCAACGTGACCGTTCAGTTACATTTCGACAATCACAACTAGAAATGCATGATCAAGAACATTGATAGCACTAAACGTCACATTTTCTGCATAAAAATTTCAACAAACAAAAAAAAAGACAAAAAGACAAAAAGAGCAGAACCCACTTCATTACGCGTAAAAAGAATGTAAGCCATTTCGAAACAAGAGAGAGTACCGTAAAGGAACTAGTAGGCGAATCGAAACCTCAAAGGGTTAGAACTTTCCTCGCGAGGCCATGAATGAGAGGGAGGGAGGAGGAAGAGCAAGGCGTCGTTGCTCGTTCGGTTAGTTTAGAACCGTACGGCCAAACAAAGCACTGGCCCTCAAGGCTCAATGTAAAGAAATTCAGGTGGTGTCGTTTCGTTTTGTTTGAACGTCGTTCAGCTGCCAAGACGTCATTCCGTTTTTGTATCAGAAGGAAGCACGCCTTATTTGGTCTCAGTTTATTTGGTCTAATCAACTATGTATCTCTTATTCAGGGTTTGTTTGCCCTCTTATGAGAAAAAAAGAAGAAGGAAGCGCGCCTTATTTTCTGTCATGTAACTTGCCAACAATAGTCGTATAAACCCGAATATAGTAAGATCATTTAACCATTTATTGAAAAATAAATAAATAAATACCCCCTAAATATTAAAAATCTTAAAAGATGATTCAATTTTAGTAAATGATAAATGAGGAGCTTTAATCAAAACTCAACAAAAAATTATTAAACCTGAATAAATAATGACTAAAACTCAACAAAAAATGACTAAAACTTACCAATTTCATTTGTCATTTAATAAATTTAAGTCATCTTTTAAGGTTTTTTTTAATATTTATAGGGTATTTATTTGTCTTTTTTCCAAAAATCAATTTAAATCTTTCTAACTTATATTAATTTTAGATCAATTTATATTGGTTCATTCTGTTATAAAATTTGATTTACGTAAATACACAGACACGGATGTCAAATAAAATTCTATAAAGTCCATAAAATTTTAATTTAAATTAGGAAAAATCAGATAAAATTAAGAAAATGAAGTTTCTATTTAGAAATTTTATGGGAGAATCACCTTTAAGTTTTAAAGAAGAAAAATAATTTATTGACAAGTCTAATTTTTCAACTTATCAATATAGTTTCTCAACTTATCAATGGTACTTTATTGCTTGTCAATGGAAAATTTTCTAAAATTATTTCTATTATTTGAAACCTATATGCAATTCTCTAAAATTTTATTAGTCAAAAGAACATAAATTTAACACTTGTACTTATATGAAATCTGGCATAGTACTTATATTTTCTGTGTTTTATAAACATATTACATTTTTTATTAATAAAATTTTTAAATAAGGACTTTTCACTAATTTTTATTAAAATTAATGGTTTTTAGCTAAAGGATGAGTGTTTACCATTAATCAAATTATAATTACTCAATTCAAACAAAACAAATTATGGCAACTTATTTAAAATCGAAGCAAATTATAAATATTTTCGAAAATAAAATTATTCATTACTAGTTATTTACATGGCTGTTATTTATTAACAGTTTGCTTCTTCTTTTTTCTTTTTTTTTTTAGAAAGAGTGATTATTGTAACGCATAAAAACAAAGAACTTTTATAGTTAGTTAATTTGTACATTAGAGATGGGCTTTGCTAGAAACATGAAGACATGGACCGATGGTGTATCCAAGGGACCAAGCCCCTCAAAACTTTCTTCTTCTTTTCTTTTTTTTTTTTTTTTACAACTTTCTTAAAAATTTAGTTTCCACGTTTATTACCTAACAGTGTTTGGTAGAAAATTTCATTTAATTTTATTTCAAAAAAGTTTCAAATTAGCTTTAAGATTTAAGAATGTTCATAAACTTATAGTAAAAATGTGTTCAATATATAACTAAGGGCGAAGGGGCAATTTTGCCCCTGCCGTTAGTTGACCATTAGTTAACCAAATATGTTGAGCTAAGAATCCACAGATCATCCACTGTATTTTTACTAAAGTGAAAATTTGACCTGAGAGTTTTAAATTTGTTAATTTTGGCCTTTAGTTGACCAAATATGTTGAACTAGCAGTCCACATATCATCCAGTTTATTTTTTAAAAAGCTGAAAATTTGTCTTATAAGTCTATTTTTCATCTAATTTATCTTTTTTAAAAGTTTCGGTACAAATTTTCACTTTAGTAAAAATACAGTGGATGATCTATGAACTGTCAACTCAACATATTTGGTCAAACTAACGGTCAACTAACGGCAAGAGTAAAATTGCCCCACTTTGAAAACTTCCGAGGCAAAATTGCCCCTGGAGCAATAGTTCAAGGGCAATTTTGCCCTTTTGCCCTATAACTAATGGGGTTCGTCTAGTGAAAAAAGCTAGTCTCTTACAACATGTCGAATTAAGATGCAAATCCCTTTTAAGAGAAGTGCCCACATTTAGTATCTGACACCGAACATGATTGTTTCTAATAGGAAAATACAAAAACGTAGCACCATATATTTTTTTGGAAATATAAAAAGACCCATAAATATTCAAAATAAGAGAAAAAAATGTATGACCTAGCATCATTACATATGAATAAGCAAAAATACCATATGTTTTACTACAAAAGTAACTTGGTGCTGAGTTATTGTAAAAATATTGGGTGCAGCTAGAGTTTGATCGCTTGTCTATAGTACTCATGCTGATTGAATCGCATTTATGGATAACTATGAATGCACAACAAATACACCATAAGCAGGAGAGGGGGAAGCTATAGCAGAATGAAAAAGAATCAGTGTGTCAGAACATCTATTTATGCAGCTAATCACAACTGAATTTTTCATGCGTATTTTAATGTTCCACATAACCTTCCTTCTCTACTAACACGTCCTTTCCTCAAAGCGACATGATGTCAAAGTTAAACAATATAACTTATAGAAGCATATTGTATCGGTTAAACTATATAACTCGTAGTAATTGAGAAATATCACAAATATCCCCTTTAAATTTTTTTATTATTTATATTGAAGCCCAATATTGTTGGGTTTACAGTTCTAACATTTTTTTATCTCATTTTGAATGTTTATGGCAAATTAACACATCAAAAAAGTGTGTAATGTTCGACACTATTTAAGTAAAACCTCATCATGTATACTTTTTTCTTTTTTTTCGTAAAACTCATCATGTATACTTTTGTACCTATAAACAATGGCATATGTTGGGAGATAAGAATACGAAGTTCTACCATATGCGAGCCAATGGTCATTGACGACACAATAAAATTCATGCTATTAAACGAGATTATGGGAATTAGATGTATGGTGAAGATGATTAAAACTAAGGCCTCTGCTTTCTTTAATGGCATTTTCACATAGGAGAATATGTCAAGGTATGTATGTATGTATGCATGCATGATGTATGTATGTATGTATGTATGTATGTATGTGTTCCATTACTTATCCTCTGTTAGAGTTGGATCATTTTGCGGCTTGTGATGTGAGAGTGACTAAAGAGGAAATTAAGGCTGTATTATTTATATGGGAGCTCTAAAAGCTCCAAGCCCAGATGGGTTGCATGCAATATTTTTCCAAAAAGAATGGGATCATGTCTCTTCCTTTGTTGAATCCCTTGTAACTCATCTCTTTTCAAACCCAAGGGAAATAGGTAGTATTAATGGTACATTGATTGTGTTAATCCCAAAGAAAGATCCTCTAGAGTCTTTCACCGATCTTCGACATATCAGTTTATGTAATGTCATTTATAAGGTGTTAAAATGGCTCCCTTAGTCTAACAGATTCATTTATTGAGTTTATTATGCAATGTGTGACATCATCATCATTAAGATTGTGCTAAAATGGCTCTCTGTCTGGTTATTTTAAACCGCAGAGGGGGTAAGACAAGGAGATCCGTTGAGTCCCTATCTCTTCGTCTTATGCATAGAACGTTTGAGCCAGCTAATAAATCATGAAGTTGAGTTGGGAAATTGGAAACCTTTTCGAATATGCAACACAAGTCCAAATATCTCGCAACTCTTTTTTGTGGATGACCTTCTTCTTTTTTGTGAATCATCTAATACCTATATGGATCTTGTACTTCACACTATGATGCATTTTTGCCAAGCTTCAGGATACAGAATTAGTCTCCAGAAATCCAAACTTTTTGTATCTCGAAATGTTTACTCTAGCAGAGCAATTGAATTTAGTAGTTTGCTGGGAATTCATCTTACCTTGGATTTGGGTAAATATCTATGAGTCCCTCTAATTCATAAGAGAATCACCAAGGTAACATTTGCTCTACTAATTGCAAGAGTTCACCAAAAACTTGCAAATTGGAAGAGCAAATTCCTCAACATGGCAGGAAGATCAATCCTTGTTAAATTAGGGTTATCTACTCTTCCCTATTACCAAATGCAGACTTTGTTAATTCTGAAAGGCGTCTTGAAGGAGATTGACAAATTAAGTAGAGACTTCTTTTGGAACCAAGGGGAACAAGGAAAGAAAATGCATCTAATTGCTTGGGGAAAAAATCAAGATGGAAAAAGATTTGGATGGCATTGGAATCAAAGACCTAACTCGTCAAAATGTGGCTTTCATTATGAAGCTATACTAGGCTTTGATCACCAACAAAGATTCTTTATGGGTTAAATGCCTATGGAATAAGTACAAGTGTGGTGACAAGAAGCTTCCAAAGGTGGTTCGAAAAGGAACTCAATCTGTAGTATGGAGTGTGATTGTTATGATATGGGACAAATTCAAAAAAGCAACAAGGAGCAGGGTTAGAAATGGTTAGCTCACTAATGCTTGGTGGGAATTATGGTTGAATCTTAAACAATCATTATTCCATTATGTTGACAAGAATCACCACCTTTTGATTTATGAAGAGAGAGTCATTGATTTTATAACCATGCATGGTGTATGGGACTGTGATAAATGGGCCACATTCCTGCCAACATAGGTGGTTGATAGAACTATAGCCATGCCCCCTCCATCTCGCCAGCAATCATTTCATGACTCCATATGCTGGAGAGCTTCTTCTGATGGTGTTTTTATTATCAAATCTGCCTATAATTTCCTGAAAAATGAGGAAAACCATAATCCTGATCAACCTTGGAAGAGCATTTGTTGATGGCCAATTCCTAGAAGAGCAAAGTATTTCATGTGGCAAGTGTTTCATGAGAGCCTTCCATCAAACTCACTGAGAGCAAGTAGAGGTTTATGTGAGACAGATGAGTATCCTTTCTAATGTTCCTCACCAAAAAAGTATCCTTCATATTTTGAGAGATTGTGACATTGCATCCCATCTATGGCTTTCTGTTGTTAACCGTATATATCATAGTATCCTTTTTAGTGGTAATTTGCAAGTATGGCTTCAGTGGAATTGCTTTCATGAAGCAGGATCGAATCTCTTTCGACGATGGCCATGGATAAAAGCTTTCAACTTGATTTGTTGGGTTCTATGGAAGAATTGATGCCAGCAAATATTTGATGGTTGAAGTAACACTTGTCAATCCTTAATTCACCATTGTAAATATTTGATGCCGGAAGGTGTTCATAATGGTTTATACCATCACAAAATTTACAAGCTTCCTAATCAACTGGCTGACAAATGGCGACCACCTCCTGGCAGACTAATTCGTGATGACAAAAGGAATCTAGAAGGGTGGATTCTTGAAAAAACTAAGCACATGCTCATAAACTTGGCTAAAATACTAGCAATTCAAGCAGGACTGCAAGTATGTAAGATGTTAGGTCATAATCAAATATGACTGCATTCTGACTCCACTCAGGCTATTCATACGCTTATAACAGATGGGGTGCACTTTCATCCTCTTCAACAGGAAATTGCTTACACTAAATCCCTAGTATTTTCAAATTGGGACCCGCATATAACACATGCTCATATGGAAGAAATGTCTTACACGGATCTTCTGGCTAAGCTAGCTCATGAGGCGAATACGAAGCTAACCATCCTCAACACTCCTTCAGCTCCATATTTGAATCTAATGTTAGCCGATCTAGGTTAAGATTGGATCTCAAGTTTTGTATATTTTGTATTTTTACTTGGTGATTAGCCACCCTTCAATTAAAAAAAATCTAGTATAGTGAAACAACAATGACATGATAAAAAAAAAAGAAAATAAATACAAGGACCTAATTAAAAACATATGAAAGAACAATAACATGATAAAAAGAAAAAATATAGGGACCTAATTAAAAATTGATTGAAACTATAAGGACCTGCATATTAAGGATCCAAACAAACAAGAAACAATTGACTACTCCTTGCAGTTTTAAATATAACATATGGATA
>JBAGKO010000008.1:8582733-8595711 GCA_037177275.1 Acacia concinna
TGTTTCATAAAAGAAAGTCACTTTTGCAAATCACATCCAAATACAACAACTTCTGATAAGTCACTTATTTTTCTAAAGCTACCTATTATAAGCCCATAAAAAAAATAAGCCACTTCTCATAAGCCACATCCAAACAGGCCCTTAGCAGCTAGAGAGGGGGGAGAGAGAGAAAGGAAGGAGAGAGAGGGAGATGGTAGAGAGAGAATCATCTTGAAATATGTCTCAGCAGCTACAAGTTAGCATCTTAAATTAATTTTTAATACATTCATCTTGAAATATGTCTTAGCAACTAGAGAGAGAGGGGGAGAGAAAGAAACAAACAAAATCACCTTGAAATACTCCCTCCAGTATTAATTATAAGGGCCCGTTGATTTTTTTGAAGAATCATAAAAAAATCTTAAAAAAGCTAATTACATTACTTAATCATATCATATATATTGTGTTTTATTATATTATATATTAATTCATAAGTCAAACAACATAATTTAGTAGCTTAATTTTTTTTATTGGTACTCCATATTTTAAGTAATCTTTAGTGCATCCCGTACTTAAAAAGTATTTTCAATAACACTTAGTATCTTAAGTTTAGAATGCACATTACTACTAAAAAAAATACTTTAAAGTAAAATTGTATCAAAAATTATTTTATAATGTTGGGTGTTTCTGAAAAAAAAAAGTTTTAGATTGTTGAATGCATTACTAATTAAATTAGAATATTATTGTTACCGAAAAAATCTTTAGGGTGTTAAATGCAACTCAACCCTTTTATTTTTTATTTTTTCATTTTGAGATTTGAAATAAAACTTTTCAAAATCTTACTTATTCAATTATCTATTTTTTATCCACTTTGGGATTATCTTTTTTTTTTTATCCACTTTGGGATTATCTTTTTTTTTTTATCCACTTTGGGATTTGAAATAAAAGATTTTAAAATCTTAGTCAAGGATCTTTGGTACTTAATGGTAATTAATAGTACAAAGGCAAAAAAGACATAGTAATTAATAGTAATATAAAGGGAGGGATGTCAAAAAATAAATTAATATAAAGGGAGAATTACAGTGACATAGTTCAGTATTAAAAAGTGTTCATGACAAGGAGGCAAAAAATGTTGTCATTTTCTACATTCAAACTTGTATATGTTTGTAAGTTGGGAAATTCAAATTAAATTCTTTTAAAATACTAAAATCTAAAGTCAAATTTACACTTTCAACAAATTTTTAATCAGGCCATGATGTTTTTTTAAGGGTTTTTGGATGTTGATAAAAGACAAAAACACCCTTAATAGTTAAAATTATGGCAAAGGTCCCCAAAGAAAAAAACCTTGGTGATAAGAGGGGCTAGCTAGCGCCAAATTAGGACCACACACAAGCTAGCAATTCCTACAACATCTTCTTGTAAAATATCCCAGACTTCATTTAGAGGCTGAAACCATAGTGTCTTTCTTGATTATTACTGTAAGTTCGTTTATACCAAATGATCTGCACACATGCTACCTTCTCGATATATATGACTGATTTCTATTTATCAATCTTGACCTCATAGCTCTTAAATTTTTTTAGTATAGTTGTATAGAGAACTTCAATTATCCCAACATCTTCATTTCTGTATAAAAAAAAAAAGTCTATCCCAACATAATTGAATCATTTCCAACAGACACCACGCTTTTGCAACTTTAATACTTGGCTGCTCTGAAACTATAAATTTTGCAATTAAAAATTTCATTTTTAAAAAAATTAAGGGTACTATAATCTTTTAACAACGTTATGAAATCTCTAATTAAGTCTTATGGTCTGATTAAGAATTTGCTGGAAGTATAGATTTAAATTTAAATTTTACTATTTTTGAAGGATTTAACTAGAATTTTTAAGTTCTACTAATAGATTTTTTGGAGTGATTAAACCTTTTGGACATTATAATAATAGTTAATACTACTACTGTAAAATTAGATAAAAATAAAGGAGAATTATATTGAGATTCTAAGTAAAGAAATTAATATAGAAAGGTCTTTATTGACAAATGAAAAACTATTATTAACAAATTAAGTATTCCCTCTGTTCCTAAATATAAGACTAATTTTTGTGACACAAAAATAAATTTTATATTTAGGAAGAGAGTGAATAGTTATATTGATAAATTGAGGAGTTAATTAAGATTTATTAAAAAATTAATTTTTTTATTTAACACCTAAAAATAAAATAGTTAGGTTTCGTTTGTCATTCGCCGAGTCTTCAACGGTCGGTCATTCTCGAATGTTATTTTTCAAAAGCTTCTGTTTTATGCTTGGGAGTGGATAACAATCCGCAGTGGCGCTAAACTTGGCTTTTCCTCTAACCTCTATCCTCTCTTATCAATTCCTTTTTCATGGTGATGCATTTGATGGCCTCTTGCGATTGCTCTTCTTTGCTCACTGTTCGCTCTCCCACTGCTACCTCAGTTTCTCCCAAGCGCCATTCCTTTCTCTTCTTCGTCTCCTGTAAGAAGGTTACAGTTTTCCCCAGCTGCTCCACTGGTTCCACTGATTCATCCTCATCACCATCTACTCGCTCTTACACTCAACGATGGTACAATCCTCTAAGACGGAGAAATTTCGATCCGGATCCTGAAATTGAACGCCATTGGGTTGAAGCCGATCATCAGGCTCTCGCATCTTCCGGTTTTTTCCCCTTTCCTTCCTCTTTCTTTCCATGGTTTGGAAAAACTCTTCACGTAACTACCGTTTTGAATTTCATTTTTCTTCGCGTAATACGTTTTAAAGTATAGGCTATCGTTTTCATTTTTGTATATAATTGGTAGGACGTATAGGCTATCCTTTTCAGGGTTTTAATGTCTTTCTTGTTTCTCTGGCTATGTTGTATTGGGGGAATTTACGTGCTCCAGCAAGATTCACCGTGGTATCTTATAACATACTGGCGGATAGAAATGCTTATGAACACAGGGATTTATACTTGAATGTTCCTTCTCAGTTCCTGAAGTGGAATCATCGTAAGAGGGTTATTTGTAAAGAACTCTTGGGATTGCACCCGGATATTATATGTTTACAAGTAAGACATTGTCATCTTTCTCTTATTCTCTCTTTTTACTTCTGAAGAGATTAAATATTTTGTGATTGACTAGAGTCAAAGAGTAGCTTATGGTAAGTTGGAATAATATGTCAGGAGGTGGACAGGTTTTCGGAAATCTCAAACACTTTGGTTGAAGCAGGATATATGGGTTCTTATAAGGTATAATTTCAATCATGGCAAGTTGATGGCAGTGATTTCATAGGTCAGCATCTATGTTGGTTGGCATTTGGCTAGTTCTGTTACATCGGTGATAATGTCTCTGCTATATACATATGTAGAATAAACCTTCAGTATATCTTATGAGTTCAACCAACGATCAACTGTCTGAACATCTTTTGGACTACCTTCTTGGTTGACCTGATTAGCTAAGTTCATCAGAAAACACGCTTATGCCAAAGGCATGCTTGAGTACTTTATAATTAGTAATCTATTCACCAAATTATCGCGAAGAGCAACGGATGAAGAGCTAATGACATATGAAAATGGGCTGCAGAGACGTACCGGAGACAGAGTTGATGGCTGCGCAATGTTTTGGAAAGCTGACAAGTAAGAAAATTACGGTTTAGTTTGTTGATAGCCAAATCTTTTGTAGTTACATGTAACTGATTGGTGGAAGATTTCGCACCACCATACTGTCTTTTAGGTTCCGATTATTGGAGGGAGAGAGTATTGAATTTAAGGGCATTGGTCTCCGGGATAATGTTGCTCAGCTTTCAGTTTTTGAGGTACTAACTCTTCAGCATAAGCATCTTTTTTTTTTTTTTTTTCTCATTTTGCATTTGGAATCTTAAGTTATTGTATATTGTATAAAGGGCTTTATTAGTAATTATTTTTTTATTTTAAAAATATATGAGCCTCTTATAGCATGTAGTTGCATGGGAAGAAGTTTCAGAGAATAAAGGGATATAGGGATTAAAGGAACTATCAGCAAATTCTTTTCCCACACCAAAAGAGGGTAGCAAATATTAGAAGTTGTTTGCTTCTCCAAATTTTAGGACAATAATATTTAAGCTAATTTCCTTGAAGCCCCAAAATCAACTGGTCTAAGAGCTGAAAATTTAAGCTATATTCTTATGTAGTCCTTGGTGGCAAGCTCCTAAGTCCGGTGCATGTGATGAAAGAGTATTTTCTTTTTTATTTTTCTAAATCCCAACTGCTGTAGACTTTGGTGTGTCAATGTCTATGCATGCAATGGCTTGTAAAAACTAAACTGGTTGCGAAGATGAGGTTCTAGTCCTGCCTTGTCTTGTGGCCTTGAGGATCTGAATTCTAATAATCTGATTGCATCATTCTAGGGTACATCAAGCAGTCTTTCATCCTTTGTGCTCCTAACTTATACTTTACAGGCAGATGTGTAATTCTGACTCAAGACTCCTAGTTGGTAACATCCATGTGCTTTATAACCCAGGCAGAGGAGAAGTTAAACTAGGTCAAGTAAGTCTCTTTTGTTGCTTTGCAGTTTCTGTGTCAGATTAACTTCACATCATAATAACTGGATGCAAATCAATTTTCACACCCTTTTTTGTGTATAGACGTATAGAACTTCAAAAGTTAAGGTTTGTGTGGGATTTTTTATTGCATAATATATAATTTTCTTGGGGCAATTTCTTTTGAATATAATTCTCAAAATTCTTTATCAAGTTTTCTATTGATAACTGAATCCTGCTATACTCTAACAATTACTAAAACTGAAATATTTTGCATTTTCAGATTCGTTCACTCTTGGCAAGAGCACAGACACTCTCAGAGAAATGGGGTAATGTCCCTGTTGTGCTTGCGGGTGATTTTAATAGTACTCCTCAGGTGCCATATTTCAAAATACTCATGTTTTTGTCTACAGCAAGTCAAGGCCAAGCAACAGGTGCCTAGACTTGCATTTTATGTTTGTCTGTTTTTACTTTTTTTGTATTGATTTTTTCCCCCTTCAAATTTCTCATCAACAGAGTGGTATATACAAGTTCTTGTCATCATCTGAGGTGAGTACTTTCAAAATTTTAGTTAGGTAAACATTTTTCTGGTTTTCAAGTTCATTTTATATTGTAAAGAAACTAGGATTAATCATGTGAGATGAATTGTTGAGAATAGAGAGTTTAATACTCTTTCCGATCCTAAATATAAGACTAAGTTAACATTTTTGGAGAGGTTAATGAAGCTAAATAAGTTTCTTAATGATATCATATGTTATATATTATTAAACTATATATCATTTTATAAGTTAAATAAATTAGTTTGGAGAAAAAAAATAAAAATACTTAAAAAATAATTTAATTAGCTTCCTTAATACCTTCAAAAAAGTTAAATAGGTCTTTTATTTAGGACTAGAGGTAGTATGATATATAAATGTAATTAGTGGATTAGGCTTAGTAGCCAAACACTGTCTTAGTTAGGTTAGCCAAATAGAGTCCTTAGATTAGTAATAGGCTTGCAGCACAAGGCAGAACCCTTACTCCAATGCCTATAAAAAAATGGCAGTCCCTTGTGTACAAGTTGTTATTGATCATAATGAAGAATTGCATTGTTTAGTAAACCATTGCCTCTGTTTCTCTATTCTTCTATCTCTTTCTCCTCTTCTATGTCTCTATCATTCCTATGTCTCTGTTCTGTTTCTCTTCTCTATCCTCTTCTCTCCTTTCTAACCTCTCTTCCCTAAATTCTACAAAACCTAAATAAACAAGATTGATATTACAATCTTGCGCCATAGTATTAAAATAGTTAATATTATCAAGGTTGATTATTTAGTATTTATTAGGATTAAGTATGAATATTTTATCAATATGATTTGATTTGGTTTAATTAGATTAGATTAGATTCTAGACAAGGTTTGTCTATTAGTTTGCCTAGCTATATAAAGGCTTCTTTGTTCTCCCTCTTAGTTTCAACGATCAATAATGTTAGTATTATTCCCTATACTTCACTGTGATCCTTTGATCTCAACATGAATAATTGAGGTGCTTGCTTGAATTTCAATTGCAGTTAAATGTCATGTTATATGACAGAAGGGAATTATCTGGACAGAAAAACTGTCACCCTGCTCAAGTTTTAGGCCATAAAAAAAGGATAATCAATCCGTTTCTCTTAATGGATAGGTACATCTCTCTCTCTAAACTTCTGTTCTGGTAGATATAGTAGGGAACTATTTTTGATTATCCTCACGCTTGAGATGAAGAAGTGCTGGTGTAATTGGCTTCACAATCTAATTCCTTTATGAAGGATCTGGTAATTTTTCTACTTTACCATTTCTACATTCTTCTTCCTCAGATACTATATGATGATTAGCGCTTAAGTCATTCTTTCATGAATTTGTTAAAAGTTTCTTATTTTGTCTGTGTTTTTTCAATGAATAGAAGCTACATGGGATTTTCCTTTTTCTTGTGATTATTTTGCAGATTTATCCTGCCCTTCTCTAATATGATTCGAGTCAATATGGATTTTCATGACTTATTTCCTACTGCTTAGCATATTACATGATCCATAATTTGTAAAGGGATCGCAATTTGATTACATCTTTTAATTGAAGAAGAACATGAGTTTCTTGAATATGGCATTGGCTACTTAGGCTTCTTCTGAGCATGATGTACACAAGCTATCCCTTCCAGATTGTTTAAAAACTGGACATACGAAGAGGTAATAACTGCAACAGGAAATTCTGAGCGTCCCTTGGCTGTGCACCCTTTCAAACTCAACAGTTCTTATGCCACGGTCAAGGTATAGAATTCTGAGCATCATTCTTTTGTAACCCCTTTTTTCTGTATCATCATCTAATGCCCCATGCTGCTAGCTAATTGTAATATTTTATTTTTGATACATGATTTTCTCCTCCTTGTGAAAAATAAATTACTCCCTTTGGTCTTAAAAATAAAACCTATTTATTTAATTTGGAGAGCTTAAGGAAACTAAATAAATTACTTAATTATAGTATGTGTGACATGATCTTTCTGAAATAGTTCTGTGTATTATCAGATTATATATTAATTTTTAAGTCAGACAAATTAGTTTGAAGAAAAATAATAACATAAGAGATTAAATGATAAAATGTCTTATATTTAGGATCAAAATTTACTTTTAAACTAGATCTTATATTTAAGATTAGAGAGAATACCATGTCAATGGAAAGATATTATCATCAAAAATGTAAAAAAGGATTTGTTTTCCTCTCCCTTCAAATGGAATGTTACACTTTTTTCAGGGCTCAGCTAGTACTCGGGGATTCAATGGTGAACCCTTGGCAACTTCCTACCACTCAAAGTTTCTTGGCACTGTTGATTACTTATGGTAACCAGCATCTCTCATTGGCTAAATTAATTATTTTTGTTTGTAAATGGCTTGACAATAAGTGAATAATAAGATTTTTGCAATTTATGCAGGTACTCTGACAGTATCATACCAACAAAAGTTCTGGATACTGTTCCAATTAGTATTCTCCGAAGGTCAGGTGGCCTTCCCGGCAAGGTATATATACTAGGTTTTTGCAGCTAAAAACCATTTTAAATCATTGTTCTAAAGCATTTAATATTTGACCAAGTGATCAGATTCAGATATGCATGTTGAGGGAATTATGGAGGCTTACAAAATGGATGAAAAATTGGAGAGAAGAACAGCCAAGTATATTATGATTTTAGACTTCTGCGAAAAATAAATGGGTTAATATAATTTTGGGAAAATTACATTAAAGTCCCGAGCACAGGAATATGTTAAAGAGGTCCCAAAATAAGAAAATACTATTGTTAGGTCCCCAAGATAAAAAAAATATTACTGTCAAGTCTCCATTAATAACTCTGGAGTTGTTAATGGCACCCTGGGGTTGTGAATGACAACCTCAGGGGTTGTTAAACCCCAGGGCAGCATTAATAACTCTGGGACTTAGTAGTAATTTATTTCTATCTCAGGACCTCTTTGACATATATTCCCTTACTCGGGACTTCAATGTAATTTTCCCTATAATTTTTAATCTTCAAGTTTATCCTCATTTTAGTTTTGGTCCTTCAAAGGGTAAAATAGTTTAGGTTTATATTAAATTATACTAACAATTGTTTTAAACGAAATGAAACATGAGGAACCAAAACCCATAATTTAAAAATTGAAGGACTAAAACAAAAAAGAAGGTGAATTTAGAAGATCAAAGATTGTATTAACCTAAAATTAATTATGATGCTTGCTTCTGTTCTTCCTTGGGTATCCCACTTGATAGAGAAAGACTGGAATTTGAGGCTGATTCTGAAATATGTTCCCGGGTAGTTCAATGGATTGTTGATCCTGTTAACAGCTGACACCAGTTTCAGTCCACATCAACGTATTAGGTCCCCTGGACCTTTGTTTGGTTCTCACAATAAATAAAACGTGTATAAATTTTATTTCTCCTATTCTAACCGTTCTGTTTTTTTTTTTTTTTTTTATGAACAACAGAGAGTGGGAAGCGACCACTTGGCTTTGGTTTCGGAATTTGGCTTCTCACTTACCACCAATGCAACTACAGAACTAGATGATGCAGCAGCAGAAGCATCTTCTTCTGCGGTAGAGAATTAAAGAACACAACAACCTGCTGTCCGAAATCAGCTCAGCGTCTGTGTTTTGAAACAATATTTGATTTTAAATTATACTTGGGGTTAGGCTAGACGATTAGTAATTAGTATGATAAATTTGGTAACCAAGAGGAATACAGTGAGGAAAAGGCTTCAATAAAATTGCTTAGATATTTGTTGTCAAGTTTTTCAGTGAACACATAGCATGTAAAGTAATATTTTCTTTTAAAGACTGGAGAGTTGCAAATCTATCTGCTTTATATCTAGAAAGAGTGTAGTAACGGTAATAGCCAAGGATAACTCCGGTTGCTTTAGACATTGTTTTGGAGTTTAGTTGGCTTACACTAAACGTTTATTGGGAGATGCTGCTGACATCAATGTGTGTGCAAATTATCCATTAAATAATAGCAATATGGAACCCCCATATTCATTTTCCTCCCATAAAATCCACCAACTAAGAAATTTATCATCTACCTTTGGATCCGTTTAATAGTAGTGTAACCCCTATTTACTTAGTTTTGTCCTTAGAACTTCTTAAACGTAGATTCTTAAACCTTTCACATGCTCCAAGTTTACCTACCACCTCCCTTGAATAATATGCCATTCAATGATATTTTTTTTTATAATGTATAACAAAATTTGTTATACATATATATGCAATTTCTTATAAGTGGACTCATTTGCACATATTTTATTTTTTAAAATCCCACGATTGAATAGTGCAATCGTGGGATTTGGGCTTTAGATTGTCAATTCAAACACACCCAATAATGTGGACATTTTTTATCGATACGATACTCAAGGATTAAGCCGTGAGATGGAGGGAGCACATTTTATGCTATCACTCTGATGAGTAAAAATGTACTCACCACCCATCATCACCATCAAATTAATTTTAAACGGTTTAGATTGAGTTTAATTAAGTTATTGAATTTTAAATAAATTTTTATTTTATAACATGCAGAATTAAAAATAATTTTTTTTTATAACTATCACTTCCTATAAAAATGAATTTATTATTTAAAAGATAATAAATTAAAAATTTTAAATTTAGACTATTCAGGATTAAACTTGAAAGGTTCAAATTTATTCTATTTATTCTAATGAGAATTGTTACCTGAAATTTTGAATTTTTGCCTTCATACCTTAAATTCATTTTATTCTATTTATTCCTCTTTTTTTTTTTTGCCTAGCTTTAATTATGCCATTTATTGACCATAGGCAAAGTCAGAGCCCAATCGGGAATCGTGTCCTGGTGGCGGATGCCCGCAAATGATATAAAATATTTAGTTTAGATTTTTTATTTAAAATCCCATATATATATATATATAGTACACACTAGTATTGTCAAGTCGCATTGAACAAATAATAAATAGTGATATAATATAACCGTGATCTGGCACACAAAAAAAAAACCATGATCCTTCTCGAATTCTCAAGATTCAATCCTTTTAAAAACCCAATTTATCAACGAAAATAAATATCTGCAAAATGTTGACATTAGATATACAATTGTACAGGGAGTTCAACTATAATCAGGGCCATGAATGTCTATGCCATCAATTCAATTACTTAATCCTTGAACAAAATGATAAAGCAAATCCCTCCCATAAAAGAGCAGGAGAGCTTCCATTGCTTCTCCCAAAAAAATCCATAGTCAGGATCTAATTTCCAACAGGCTGTTATCAAAATTCATTGACTAGATGAACTACCCAAAACTATCTAAGTAACAGCAATGTCCCTTAAGTTTACCAGAAATTGAGCTGAGAATGCTGGTTCTTCTTCAAGGTTCAAGGAGAGGCCGAGATCCACTCAGACTAAGATTTTGTGATATTCTCATCATGTTAACCATTGAAGGCGTGTCGTACCCGATTGAGCCGGTCACCGTAGGGTCTCTAACATGGCCGCTGACAAAAGACTGAGTTAGAGAGTCTCCTCTTGCTGTAGACCTCTGCCATGTATGTGAGCTTAATCCTGAGAGAACATAAGCCCTTCCCGTGTGCTCATATCGTTCCCTGCTTTCCATCTTCTCCTTAGTTTCTCTCAGTTCAGCATCAAGCCAAGTGCAAGTTGGATCCCCAGATGAGGCTGAGGCTGACGACAATAGTGTTGATCTTTTTGATTCCAGCAAAGCTTTTGCACACTGTAGGTCTCCCCTCTCAGCAAGCCGCTGTGCTTCTGCTATCCCATCAGCCACCATGATTTTATTTTTATGCCTATCAACCTCCAAGCACACCATCATTTCGTTAGGCTGTGGCGAACCATATGATCTTTGAATCTCTACTCTCTCACCATCAACCTTATCTTGCTCTCCCTCAGAGGTTGAGTCTTTGTATTGGCATGTGACACCTAGTAAACAAGTCTTTGTATCCATGTTGTCTCCTTCACTGGCTGGGATTGCAGGAACTGATAGGTACAAGAGGAATCCCTTTTCCTCTTCTGCATACATGTTACCGACATCGATGACACATCGCTTACCCTCATCATGAATTTCACTGATGTATCTCCCTGAGCGTACTGAACTGATTTCCAATCCTGGTGATAGAGTTTTGAATATGAGTTGTACCTCTTGAGCCACAACACTGAGTAGACCCCCAATGCACCTTGCAAAAGCATCTTGAACCGTGCCCACAGATTCAATAAAGGAAAACGTGCCGCCAGATGCATCAGAGATGGCGTGCAAGGCAGTGTAATCATGATCCCTACCAAAGCCAAAAGTGTGTACGGGAATGGAAGCAGGAAATTGGGTCCCCAACGGTGGACTTGTAAAAGCTTGACACCTGCCATCAGAGAGAAGCATAATGCTGGCAACTGGGTTTCTCTCTCGCCGTTCCTCAAGTACACGGGCTCCTTTTTTGAGCCCACCCAAAATGTTAGTTCCAGCATCTGTTGAAAGAGAATTGACAGCAATGGTTGCATCAGATTGGCCACAATCAGTCATCCTACGAAGTGGGAAAATCCTGAGAGCAGTGAAGGAGAAAACAACTATAGAAAGTCTGTCATAAGCACCCATATTTTGTATGACAAAGCGAACAGCCTGTTTGAGAAGTGCCAGCTTTGACCCAGCCATGCTGTCACTGATGTCAAGCACTGTAACCAGGTCCACAGGTGCATGATCACGTTGAGAAAGCACCGGTGCGCGGACGTTAGCAAGAATAGCAAAATCTTGATGAGCTTCAGATGCAGAGAGAACAGGATACTCTGCAAAGGACTTGACAGCCACAACATTTGGAGAAGATGAAACATGTTCAGCGAAGGTAGCTGGAGCAGGGAGTGGCTCATCGTCAATGAAGCGCTCGGGCTCAACAATATCTGAGGAATCGAATAGACTAGATGGTAAGGAAGCCAATGGTCTGAGCCTGCTCCTGACATGGAGAGGAGGAGGAGGAGGAGCAACAGGAAAAATGCTTGGAGCTTGATATGGGATTTCCTTCCATTTGGCACGACAGATGGGACAGACATGGCTTCCGTGCCTTACATTAGAAGCAATACAATTGAAATGGAAGGAATGAGCACACTCAGCAACAAAGATGGCTCGGCCAAGCCCTATCTTCAACTCACCTAAGCAAATGGTGCAAATCTTCTGTACAAGGTAACACAACTCCTTAACAACATTTCACAATAGAATGGGCACAAATAAAAAAAACAGCATAAACATTAATACTTAATAAAAACAAGAGAACATAATTCCGATCGTTGAATATTTTCACATGAAATTCAAAATTTTGCTTCTTAGAAGACAAGTAGGGTGCCATAAACTTCTAAAAGCCAAGAGCCACACGCCATTCCATCCCAACTTTGACAATCTCAAACACTTGCACCAAGCAAACATAAGAACTGGCCAAAGCAAATGGGATGATGCCCCATAAAGTGTTTTGATTTCTCAGCTGGTGCAAAGAGGGCAAAGCATATCTCTTCTTGCTGTCTAAAGTAACTGAAGACTCTTCTTTAAGTGTTTGACTCATTTTCTCTACTTAATTTTTTCTCCTTGAAAGAAAATATGATGAAAAACCCTTAACAAAAAAACAAGCTCCTTTTCATGCAGGAATGCAGAAGTATTCAGATTAGCAAACTCTCGTGATGGGCTGCAAATTTTGGTTTTTGGGGCTTAATCCTTGTAGGAACTACAAATTAAAGTTCAGAGGCAATGCTTCCTATTCTGTAGTCATATAAAGAATCTAAGAAAATGAAAAACTTCTAGCCAATATAAGAAGCTAAACCGGATAGCCATATGGGCTTGCAAAAATTTCAGCATAGACAAAAACTACAAGAGGAAGGGGCCCATACATTTGAGGAATAAAAAGGCAACGCCAGCAAACGGCATATGCAAGGATCCAAACAAACTCTTTTTCTTTCATAGCTAAAGAGAAGAAATGAGTTTGGAAAAAATGGTTTTA
>JBAGKO010000008.1:8604613-8615065 GCA_037177275.1 Acacia concinna
TAATTAATGTAACATATATTTTCTAAAACAATCTAAACATCTTGAATCTATCATTCCATCTCCTCTTTGATTTTTGAGGGAGCAACATGGGTAAATTATAAAAGATTGACAAAAATGTTGTTGTATATTAGGACCATATTTTGATGTTGAGGGGAATGTTTACTGCTGACCAAATATTTTAAAAAAGTTTGGTGCAAAAGAGTCACATTGGGGTAACTGAGAATCTGATTTTATTTTATACGATATTTTATTTTGAACATGACGTTCAGATACAGTTCTTCTATAAATTGTCTCCACATTTTACTTTTATTTTACAGGTCCATAAAAGTATGTAAGACTTCCATTCTTAATACTCCTTGTTTCTATTTATAAGACTTTTTTAAAGAATCTTAAAAAAAATAATTACATTACTTTAAAATATTAAAGTTTGTCGTTTTTCTTCAAATTATGTTGTTTGACTTATGAGCTACTATATAATGAAATAAAATACAACATATGATATTATTAAATAATGTAATTAACTATCTTAAAATTTTCTAAGGATTCTCCAAAAGATATTATAAATAGGAATACAGGGAGTATAAAATTCACTTTGAGGAGGTAATACCTTGTATGGCTGGCTCCATCAACACTTTGAGGGTATTTTCCCCTTGGAGTAGAGGACCAAAGATGGAAGCCAGAATACCATTATCTTACAACTCAATTTAACTGTCATCTAAGCTTCTATCTTAATTGCAACTGGTTATTGGATTCGGATAACTAATTTGTTGAATATAAGTAAATGTCCATTAATTATGCAACTAATTTCCTCCAATTTTCTTATTTTTGGAGACAAAATAAGTCTAAAAATTCTCTTATATTTCAAAGGAATCAGAAATAATTCAAATTACTGTTATTTAAAAAAGAAGAAAAAGAAGAAATATTTCAAGTTATAGGGAAAATTCCCTTTCTACACTCACCAACCTTCTCTTGTAAGATGGAGATGATCAAAGGTCCAAAAATAAATCATTTCTTCCAAAAGAAATTTGAAATTGGGCTTCCTGCCCTCAAACCTAAATATGTTTTGCACTTAGCTTTCCATAGAAGGCCTTTAAGTTGTCCTTCTCCTTTGCTCGTTTCCCTTTGAGAAATCACATTATATTAATCCATCTCTCGTCTTCTTTATTGGGAACCCTACGAAAAAGCAAATGCAAAATCAGCAAGCCAAGACTCAATCACATGCCACTTTAGTAATTTTTATAAGTCCAATTTATATAATTTCCACGTATCAAGAAAAGTTAGTTAATTCATTAAACATGCTCTAAATTGATGTATTTTTTAAAATTTTACCCTAATTTATTAATGGTTTTCTCAACCCACTCTTTCATCTATATCTCTTTCCAACATGAATTAATTCATTTTTTGTTACATTGAATAGGGGCAAAATAGTAACATTGTCATTAGTTACTCTTTAGGTAAATTTATAATAAAGACCAAAACTTTTTTTCCGCTCATAAACTTATAAAAAGGACAATTGTAATATTTTCTTATATTGCCACACCTATTTAAGGTAGTTTTTTAACATTTGTTTTCTATATTTGTATAGACTTAAAACATTTTTTTTTTTTTTTATTACATGTGGTCGGAATCGAATCTGGATTAGGTGTCACACATGGTACTAACCATACCACACGGTTTAAAGGTCGTTAGTGACTTAAAACGTTCTATTTAAACATTTATCACTCTTTCTACTAGAATCAACACTTGTAGGTGGCTTAATCCACATATTTATATTCCTTCCATGATGACCTGCTCCTTACCTAGGGGGAATTATAATGAGATCCCAAGAAAATGACTTAATTAATATGAAATCTCAACGAACAAATAATGAGTATAAACGTATTATCATTTCTTTGCACACTCCATAATTGTTATCGGACTTTTAAGTAATTAAATCTCTATTTTAGAACCTCAATGTAATCTCCCCCATACTTAATTACTTCCTCCGTTTTTAATTATAAGATCTTATTGATTTTTTTAGAGAATTTTAGGAAAATCCTAAAAAAGTTAATTACATTACTTAATTATATCATATACTGTGTTTTATTTTATTAGATATTAGTTTATAAGTCAAACAACATAAATTGAAGAAAAACGATAAATTTTAATGTCGTAAAATAACATAATTAGCTTTTCTAAAATTTTCCTATAATTTTTTTTAAAAATCAATAGAATCTTATAATTAGTAACAGTAATATACAGATATAGAGTGTGTTATAATATATACCCCTTGGAGAAGTGTTCCAACGAAGCGGGATGGTTCAGAGGTAGGAGATAAGATCAACGTCTGAGAAGGCAGACTGATTCTTGCACACTGAAATCAACAGATCATGAATTAATTTATAATTAATAAAAGATTAGAGCTCCTAGTTAGGTAATATGGTTTATATAACATTTTTATAGTATTATTGCTCTTTATTAAGTATATTATTCTTGTGTGTGACTTACCAGATCTCTTGTGGTCAGAAATTTGAATAACTGATCCTTGTTCGTCCTCAACATTTCGATATCCACGTCAGCAATCAGGGTTTGAGATGACCTGCATTGATTCAACTCAAATGTTTATATATACTTAATTAATTACACGCATAAGCAAATTAATTAAACACATAAATATATGGGATAATTAACTAATTTTTAATTAGGTTCTATGGTTTTCTTTTAGGTTAGGTCTTCATACGTTCACATGCTTTTAATTAGGTTCTTGCAGATTTTTTCTCTCCTTTTTTATAAGTCCTTATTGTTGCACGAATTTACAGTTAGGTCCTTGTAGTTTCTTTTTTAAAATTTTTAATTTAATTTAATTAAATGAAAATTGTTAAAATCTAACTTAATCATAATGAATTTAAAATAATAAAAATAGAATTAAATTATATTTTAACAATTTTCATAATATAATTTTTATTTATTTTTATAATTAATATATTCAAATGTTATAATTATAAAAATAAATAAAAATTAGAATTGCAAGATGAATAACATAAATATATGTTTCATTAACAAATTATGAAGAATATCAAAATAATTCATAAAAAAGGATATTGCAATATAAATGATATGATAATTTATTATTATAATATAAGTATTTATAGAATAATATTTATTAATATTATATTTTATATTTATATAGAAGGATATTATTATTATTTATTATATAAATAATAAAAAAAAGTGCATGAACCTAATTAAAAATCATGTGAAACTACACGCACCTACTTAAAATAAAAAGCCTACAAAAGGACCTAATGAAAAAACAAGTGAAATTATAAGGACATGATATAAAAAAATTATAATTGCTTAAAACTATAATGAGTTACAAATTAATTATCTCTAAATATATAAAGAAAGACTTTAATTTCAGCATTCAGCAATTAAAATCACCTGATGGTGCTTGAAGCGTTTTGTGTCATAAAATCAGTGATAAGTAGCCATAAAGGCCACCCCTCAGTTATGCTGCAAACGAACAAATTAAACTCAGCAACTTCTTTGAAATCAAATGAATAAATAAGGAAACACGCAATAATTATACGTGATTTAATTAATTAATTAATTAACAAATATTCTGATGTGGTTGCATGTGGCTTGCTAGCTCCACATACACAAATAGGTCACTTACGTCCGAGGTGCTGTTCTCTTCCTGTATGCCTGTTTCAACATGAATACACTCATTCATTCATACAACAAATAACCAACTTAACTACTTTTTTTAAATATATGTAAATAAATTGTCCGGATCTTATATTAAAGATCGGTAATACTACTACATACCTTTGCACTGGCAATCACTTTAAAATTCCCTGGATTCCCTACAGCTATACCTCCCTGCATGAAAAACAAAAGATTTATTGTAAAGTATTTTATATATATATATATATATATAGAAGCACTTGCATGATGGTTATTGAAAACTAGGGTTTAATCAACCTCCCAACACGTGACATGGGATGGACTGTGTCCAAGAGGAAATGACAACAGCTGTGAGTGTAACGATGGATCATTATGTATGATACTATCCATATCAGTGGCCACACTCTGTCTTCTTCCTCTTCTACCTTCTGGCTTTCTACCTGTCACACGCTTTCCTCTTCTTCGAGACGACGAAGACGACATCGCACCACCTCCATTATTATTAATATTACTATTGTCGCCATCTTTATTAATAGCATCATGATTATCAGTACTGGGTTCTTCAACAGTAGCCACATTTTCACTATTATCATTATTATTGGCTCTTGCATATTCTTCAGCTGGTGGTGGTGTTGAACCCATCTCTGTAAAACTCGATCTTGATTGAAACAAGCTCGGTTTAATGGCAGAGAAGTGAGATGGATAATTTGCAGTGATTCTCATGATATGATGATCCGTACTGTTAACGACGTTGTTGTTGGATGATGAATTATTAAGGATGCCTTGTTCTGTGGACATCCAATTATAATTCACTGCATGAGGCAATAATAAGCTGTTGGGAGTTTCGTTGGTAAATCCTTGGGCATTCAAAGAAGCACCATTGTTGTCATCGTTTGCTCCTGAATTTAGTGAAAGCGACAGGGAGGAACACCCTTGTGGATTTTGGAGATCCTAAATTGAAAAAAAAAAAAAAAACAGACCTTATTATATATCTGTCAATATGGGAAAAAAATTACAGCAGAAATTTGAGAAACAGAAACTCACTTAACTGTATTCTACATGTGTGTGTGTGTAGAGAGAGAGATGAGTCTTACAGGTAATTGGGGAGGCTGAACAGGAGTAGTATTTGTTCTGATAGCGTTATGATGAGTACTGTTGTTTGCTGCAGCTCCATCATCATCCATTAAACTTGAAAGTAAATAATTGATTCCTTCGTCTGAAAGTGAAGAACAAACAAAACACACATTACTTCTAGTTAAAGTGGATGAAAATAAGATGCTATGTATATTAAATATATATATATATATAATATGAAAAAGGAGATAAACAATTAAGGGGAGGGAATGTGGAAGAGAACCTGAAAAGAAAGGGTCCAAATCTGTAAGAGCTTCGACTGCCTCCTTGAACTTTGGAGCTATTAAAACAATCAATGACCCAATTGCTGAAACTCCATTATCTTCATCCTCATCTTTTGAGTAGTTATTCGCCTTTATTATAAAACAATGAAACAAGAAGAAAGCTTCTCATGTCAGCAAGAGCCTCACAGTAATTAACGTGCAGTGAATTTTGAACATCTCTCTCTATATATATAATGCTCAATATTGTGATGGGAGTATTAATAGGAATAGTTTGAGGGAAATGATAAATATTTGAGATAGGTCTTATATTTAAGATTAAAACAAACTGTTCAAATAAATTTTACATTAATGACTCGAGGAATATGAATGAATTACCTGTCGGAATATGGCTCTCCAACCAGAACATAGTGTAGGCGTTATCACAGACAGCGTCACACCAAGCTGAATACATATATATATATATATATATATATGCATGATTTATTCATTATTAACAGCAATACGTAACACTAATAATTAAAGTATAATTGTACATTTTTTCTTTCTTAAAAAATATGGATTATTACCTTAACGTAAAACTCAGAGACATGAAAGCAATGAGAGAAGGAAGAGACAGTGTGGGACCCAAAGGGATGATAACCTGCTTGGATGACTGGAAGATGAACGTTAACTGTGATATCAGAGGGTTGAGTGGCAGGAACAAATATACAGTGTCTCTCTCCTTCATAATACTCTTCCATTGTTCCTTTCCCTATCGGAGGCTTCGGAAACATCTGCCTCATTAAATTAATTAGTTAGTTAATTAATCATTAATTAATTATAAAATAGATTAGTAGTAGGATATCATATGATGAGATCGATGAGTTTCATGCATGTATGTATATATGTAGATAGATATATAGATATACTAACAACGAGAGCCTCAGCCAAAGCATGGACGGTGAAAGGATTAAATGTTCTGTCAGTTCCATTGAAGCTTAAACTCGATAGCTTTCCCAGGAAGTCTTCTTCCTTTGATGTCCAGTAGCTAACCTCCACTGGCCATTCTGCATATTCAGGGTTTAACAGAAATTTTAAGACAAAGTTTCGGAAACAAACTAGTGATTATTTTTCTTTATATATATTTACTCTACAATTACAACACATATATATATATATATATATATGTATGAGTTGGATTTGATGATAATATAAATTAAAAGGTGTAGTACCTGTATCGTCATGTTGGACATTGTACATGATGAGTCCAAACTCCACCTTACTATGTTTTGCATTCTGAATATATGTGTGTGTAGATAGATGAATAAAAGCAATTGCAAATTAATTATAGGCATGTTATGTTTCACATATATGAAAAAGAAAATACATCTCAAGTAACTCTGACTTCAAATTTAACAATTTTCAACTCTACTCTTAATTAATATACAATATCCTTTCACTAAAATATAATAATAAATTAAGGGTATTATATACTTGTAAATTCATATGAAAAATTTAATTATGTGACTTACATGATCAAAATAAACAATCCCCCTCTACCCAATATATAGGATCACAGTAAGACGTTAGCTTATTCTTAGTAAGATTAAGAAAATTGGTTAAGTGGATTATTAATTTGTCATTATTGTGCAAAAAGTGTGTGTGTGTGAAACTCTAAAATGCCATAAGGTGGGAGGATATATTGAATGTGAGAGACTGAGAAAGTGAGAAAAATTACGAAATTAATTTGGGTAATTTGGAGATAAATGTACTAAATAAAGAAAATACAAAAGATGGATGAGGATGAGAACCTATAATATATTTATGACCGAAAAAAATACCCAACGATCTACAGTATAAGTTACTTTAACTAATTTATCAATACTAAAAAATAATAGTCAATTCATTGAATATCTTAAATTGGATTTTTCTTCTTCTAACTTTACTCATAATAAATGAGATTTTAAAAAAGAATGATAAAAAAGTCACCTTAAAGTTACATAGGTAAAACGGATAGATAAGCATTAATTACTTTTTAAGTGACTTGTATTATGAGATGTGAATCAACTAATCAAGACATTCTTATAAAAATGATTTATAATATAGACTTAAGGGAGTAATTTAATTAGATCTTATTTTTAGAATAAGATGTTGTTTATATGTAATGTAGGCCAAAGAACATTAAGAATATGAATATAAATAATTAAAGGGTTAAAGGACAAAAATGTTTTAAAAGTTTTCACAAATGGATATTAGGTGTTTAGAAGTTTGAGTAGCTGAAAGTTTACAAAATAGAGCAATATTACCCCATCATTTGAAGTGGTAATTTTGACCATGAAAGTTAATTGACTTATTTAACCCACATGTATGCCAACCTCGTCACCCCAATTTTGTCTGAGAGTTTAAGGGAGAGATTAGGAATGGAATGTCCGGGGGAAGAAGCTGAACACTTCAAATGATGCGTCGACATTGCATTATTTTTTTTAAAGTTTTGGGATAATTTTGCTTCTGTAAAACTTATATATACCTAGTGTCCATCTGTAAAAACTTTCAAATCATTCTTTTCCTTTTTAACCCATAATTAAATCATATCTATGTCTAAAGTAATTGAGTGATCAGATAAAGAATGAAAATTTTTTATTTAAAAAAATTAGGAGATTAGGAAAGATTATTCATATGCATGTTTAATGAAGGTATTTATAGAGTTCATATCTTGTATTTTAAGTCTATATGTATATTCCTTTTCATCTAAATTTAACAAAAAAAGGAAGAATGCCTAACAAATCTATCTGGTTTATATCTTAAACTCATCAATATTAGAAAAATATATACCGGTTCTTCTTTCCACTTGCGATGGTAGTACCTGCATTTAATTGAGTGAAATGAAAATTATATATAGAGAGAATCTGATACACTAAAATATGCCTAATTTATACAAGCAAGTGAATTAATGAAGTTGCTATTGTATTTTTAAAGCACCTGAAGAAAGATGTGTGTGTGTGTAGATGAAAATTAACTAAATCAAAGACGTAGAACAGAATAATCCTGATTTCAATCTAGAGATCATAGGAAAGATTAATCTAAGCTAGACATAACATATACTACTATATAATCAGTTCCTAATGTAAAATCTATATAACTAATTGGGTAGATTAAAAAAAATAGTTGCTTGACAAAAATGTGTATTTGTATCCCTAAAATTATATGACTAGGATTTATACACTTGAGTAGATTAAGAAACTACTTAAATTGGTTATTTCACAGTTAAGTTGAAATTTGATAGATAAGTAAACATTATATAATTATAGGGTTTATACCCATGATTATGAATGGGGTATCAGATTAATGATTTTGTATTTGCACTGGAGCTCCATATAGTTCTTATACTCATTCAACTAAATAAAAACCCTGAAATCTTGACCTATGAATTCTTTGAAAGATTTTGGTCAAAAAAAAGTCTTTGAAAGTTTGACTAACACCAATTAATTATGTTTTATATAAAGGAAATTAATGAATTAATTAGGCGTCTGTGTCCATGCTGGAAGTTAATGACTAGGGAGTGTATGTACAGTTTCATTCCCTCGATAATTACATACATTGAATGGAATATACCAGTATCCGATGACACACGGTACTAAAGGAAGTCAATTCTCTCCCTCTCTCTCTCTCTCTCTCTCTCTCTCTCTAGTTCCCCCTCCCCCTCCCTCCCTCTCTCTCTCTATCTACATACATACATACATACATATATGTGTGTGTACACATTGCTTCAGATCGCTAGCTACTCATTATCTTATCATGCATGAACTTAATTTATAAGTCCATTGACGGAAAGATAAGTTTGATTTGTCAGTAAACTACGCTGAGTAGATCAACATGTTCATCATCCAATCACACAAACCCAAAACTAAAACCAAAAGAGAAGCGGAATAATCAAAGGGAAAGGAGGGGGAAAAATAAAATAAAATCACACAAAAGAATTAAAAAAGAAAAGCCCCATAAGCAAAACATTCTGTCACGACGACAAACAATCTTTGTGAGAACTACATCTCAAACACCGGTCACCCCTTGGAATTAGAGTCCAAGGATTTGTAAGGCCCTTGCTACAAGGTAATGTTCCCAATGTGGGACTATAATACTCATTACCAACAAATTCACATGAACTTAATTAGTCTTAAAAATAACTTGAGATGCTGGAATTATTGGGAGGGAGAGATGTATGGACCTCACGATTTTCTCGACGAAATTGGAGAAAATGTTAGGCCAGTGAGGCCCCATGGATTTGCTTCCATCCACAACCAGCATCAACCACTTCTGATCCATAAGTGAATAACTATTATCTGCAATGTTCACACACGCGCGCGAGCACAGAGAAAGAGAGAGAGAGTTTTGAAACTAAGACACTGATAGAGGAGAAGAAGAAGGAATCAAGAGATAAAGAACAAAGTGATATGAAGGGCTACTTATTAGTGAGAAACTAGATCTCTCTCTCTCTCTCTAATATGCTTATGCCTATCACTATGGGTTTCTTATAGAGCTTCACAGCTGTGCATTATGTTCTGCCCAGTGGCTTTGCTAGTTTTTGAAACGTATATATATTTCTCTTCTGACTCACTTCACAATTCCGTCAGATATCAGTTACTTCTACAACTCTTTGTGTCAACTTTTGACCTTTGGATTAGATTATTTGGACGATTTAGATCATTCTGTATAAAGGAGGGCATTGGTAAAAGTAGGATGATTGGTCAACCACTTGATAAGATCTGAATCGTTCAAATAAATTAATGGTTGAAATTGATTATTTCAAAAATGATTTGCAGTGTTAATGCTTTTTTTTTTTATTTGGCCAACAGATTTGTATTGTCAATTACTTTTCCTGTGGGCATACTGTTCAATGTATATATATATTTCATTAATTACTGAACTTTATGACAATAAATTATATATTTTATATATCTAAAAGAATTGACCTTCGTTGACTTTTATTTCAATCTTTGAATGGGCTATAAGGAAAGAAATTGTTTGGTTCAGCAATAAATTTACACTGTACAAAGAAAACAAAAGTTTAGGGACAGGCTACTTCTTGCTTTAGTAGTGATAGCAGAAACTATATACTCTTAAGGCCCTTAATATAATAATATAGGATTTAATTAGGAAGTTGTTAAGACCTATTTTATATATGTATCTTTTCTTCTCCAAATTATCTCATCGATACTCCAACACTATATTAATTTTTTGAGTCATTTAGTTATGAACAAGGGTAGTTTGGGGAAAAAAGTAGAGTTAAGGTGCGTTCAATATCCTAAACTATTTTTGGAGATACAATTAGCATCCTAAAATATTTTTGGGTGTAATTTTAATCTTGAAGTATTAAAATAAAACAATTATTGACACCCGGCCAAAATAATAGACCCATTAAACTCTTTTAAATTATTATTAATGATCTTCATCA
>JBAGKO010000008.1:8634221-8644241 GCA_037177275.1 Acacia concinna
CCTAAGCTCTAAAGGACTCCACAATAATTTATCAAATTTATCGAACTTATTTATAAAAAATAATTTTTAAAAAAATTTGAGACCCATTTATCATTAGGGTTTTGCTAGAGAAATTGATTTTTTTTTTGTATTTTCAAAAATCAAAGCATCCTTTAGCCAATAACAAGTGAGCATGTCTCTGAAGATAGTTTTCGAGAATAATATTGAAAATTTGACATTTATCAGTATGGATGTGAAGAAGTTTGCTTACCATTACGTAAAACATAATTCTTCCACACACAAGAAAGAGAAAGGAAGATGTATAATAAATGAGAGCTGGTTAATGGAACACATAAAATTAATAAATTTAACGATTTCAAAATTTTGAACACTTGTATTTGAGCTTGTTTATTCAATATTTTATCATCTTGTTTATTTAAACAAAAATATTGTTTATTATCAACGATGTCATCATCATTATTACTTTGAATAACCCGCGAGGGAAAGTCTACTACGCAGGTTTTATTGGGCATTCGGATAAGCAGAAAAGCATCTAACAAACGTAGATCGTGTGACGTGGCATATTTGATGTGGCATCTCATATACACTTGATTTTCTTGCATATGCATCCACGTGACTTATTATTTTGGAACCCGTAGTCCAATCCTCATAGAAACAATTTGCTGGGAATTGCCTCAAATTACAAATATGCCAACGTGCGGTGCGTGACTGCGTGTACGTGCACATAACATACTGATTGCAATATATATATATATATGTATATATATATATACGGTCTATTATAAGCCATATTATTCATAAATCATGAACAATATGCTCATAACCTTTAGAAATGTGTTTAGTTCCCATTGTAGTAGTAAATAGTAAACCACATATTAATCATCATGAATCAACGAATCTATTTAACAAGACATTTTACAGTACAATCCATTCTTTATAATCTTTACAGTGGACGAGAAAATGTATTTTCAGGATTCTTATTGTAGTAGCAAATAGTAAACCACCCATTCTAGTAACTTAATGAGAAATAAGTGGCTCAAGAAAAGACAGCAAGGCAGTCAAGATTAATTGTACTGGACTAATAGTATAAAGAAAGAACTACAATTACATTAGCACAGAAAACTGACTACAAATACTTTCGACTGTAGTAGTAGGAGTAGTAGATACTTGAAGCTTCTGAAGAAGGAACCTTATTAGAGCTCGGAAAACAAGCATGGTTTTGCATGACTTGATCAATTCCCAGCGATATAAATTTTTGGTCACACCCACACTTACATTGAGATACATAAATTGAACCTCTACTATCCTAGTTAACTGAATCAATGCTACAGTTTGTCTACAGGCCACTCAGAAACATGTGTGGAAAAAAATTCCTCTTTTAATTCAAGAGTATAACAGCATATTTCTCTTAAACAAAAACACTTCTTTCATTTTATTTTCCTTTCTGAGTGAGGCACGCAGGACATGCAAAGTGAAGCCAATGTGCTGTCACAAGCAATGAGCTTGATAGACTTGTTGTCTTTTCTATTCTATTTCATTTTGCATGCCAAATGATCTCAAGCACATTTAAATTATGGGGTTAGAAGAAGGAACCTGATCCTTGTCCACCAACACAGCCCTAACTCCTTCAATAAAATCAGGTTGAAGTGCAGACCTTAAGGCAATGCGATACTCAGTTTTCATAACACCATGCAGCTGAATTTGGAAAAATTCAGGCAGCATATCAGAAGAGTGATCCCACAAACTATTAAGAGAAAGTTACAGATAAGGATTCCAACAATTGCATACTCACTGTGGACAACTCATTATCATTTTGTCCTAGAGCAGAGGCCACTCCAGAGAAGTGCTTGTGTGTCAAGCTAAGTGAAAAGGGGGCCCCTTTTCCTATACCTTGGAGGGCTTCACTGGCCCACTCCACAACTAGAAAAAGGAAATAGGAAAATGTTATCATAGTTCAGTAACTGAAAAAATAAGCCGGAAAAAAAAACTATTTTGAACACGTTTGATAGACACTACTAAATGCAATATGACATCCACAAACGTTAGGTCAATAAGCATACCAGTGGGATCATCACTTGATTGGTGCTTTTTAAGCTCTTCAATAGTCTCAGTAACTGATTTATTTGATCCAAAAGATGAGTTTATTTGAGGTAATAGATGCTTCAACTGTGCCTCAGACTCAGGGTTGGACTCATATCTGGCTAATAGTAATATGATGTCCTGATGCGGGTCTTCAGAACTGTATAATCAATAAACTTGTTTGAGATCTTCATCTTTTAAAATTCATGTGTATACTTAACTAATATATCCAAACAAACATTTCTACAAATTATTACATGGACCTAATCTAATCCGAAAATTTAATACAAAGAAGACTCTTAAAAATACAGTGGGCTTCAAAATTCCACAAAGCCCAATAACAAAATCAATGGTTGAATCACTCCCACAAATATGTAAAATATAAATCCTGTATTTATCAAGTTTCTTTCTCACTTTTCCTAGAGGAAAATATATAGTCATAAAAGAACCATGCTGAGACATACAAGGTAGTAGCCAAAAGGGCATCCTTGAATACTCCTAACTTTCCAGATGGCACATAATGTGTTCCAAGTCCAGCATATATAGCATCTGAAGGAGTTGATATCCTTTTTCCAGTCAATCCAAGATAAGCACCTGTAATTAGACAAGAAAGCAAGTGCCAGAACCTGTCATTATGACACGCCGCACGTTGATACTTCTTGTGAGTATTTTAAGGGCAAAGTTAGGACAGAATAACGCACAAAAGAAGAGGGGGCCCAAAAAAGAGGAAGCATACTGATAGGTTCCACGTCACTTACCACAGAAAGAGGAAATCATAGTTTATGACTAAGTATTGAGTCTGTTTAATTATTATTAATCAGTAGAATAACAGAACCACTTAATTAGTGTAAGTTGGTTGAATCAGTTGCGCATGTTTCCTGAGAATGTAGGGAGAGTATCTGTTTTCTGTTGTATTCCTGCATCTATTTATGCATTGGCCGAGCTCAAGCTAAGGGCATCAAATAAACAATATTTCCAGTATATGAGAGATTCTCTTGGGCTTCTATTATGTTTTCTTGATGAGATTCTTGCTAAGAGAGTGAGTAAAGAGATTATGTGTACTTTCAGTTTAATTCCCCTTTTCCTACCCGAAATCCATCACATACTTTTGCCAACCTTCTGGTCTTCATTAGCTTGTCTATTTAAATGAAATAAACAGAGGAACTCTCTAACCTAAAGTAACAAAAACATACCAACAGATCCTTCTCCTGGACTTTGTGCTGCTATATAAGCGAAACCAACATCTGGGAACAAGCCAATTCCATTTTCTGGCATTGCTAGAAGAGTTCTCTGGAAAGCGACATGTAATTAAAATATTGTTTGCAATGTATATAATTTCCATTTCATGTATATATTTAAAAATACAATATGACAAAACAAGGCCACCATCACAAGGTCAGAATACCTCTGTTATAATTCGAAAACGGCCATGACCGCACAGACCAATTCCAAAACCCATTGTTACACCATCCATGAGACTTATATATGGCTTCTTATACTCAGAAATTTTGCAAATCAAAGAATACTCAGCGGCAAACACCTGATACATGCATCATAACAAGATATAACTTTCACATTGTACCAACAGGTAATGCAGTAATGAAAGATGCCGGAAAACACAATTAACATATTGTTAACATAATTTCGATAAAATGATGCAATTTTGAAATTTCCTATCAGAGGAAAAAGGATGAAAATGGGAGGAAATTTTGAAAGAAAAAAATTATTAATAAACCGAGGTTCAACTTGTCAGATGCTCTTGGGCTATTAGGAGGGAACCAAAAATATAGGAAATGAAGACAAATACAATGTCAGAATATATAAACAAATAGAATCAGAGATTACATGAAACTAAAATATCTATAAATTTGAATTTCCTCCTATACATACCTACAATAAGTTCCATCATTTTGATGTCTAATGCACTGGAAGATGACTACGCTGATGGACAACTAAATAACAGTATACACGATGGTACAACCCAAAAAAAAAAAATGGTATACACAATAATGCACAAATCATGATTGCAATCACATGAAGATATCTTAATATGCTTGAGGTGAAAACAATAATGAAACCTTTGGCACTAGAGGAGTTCCTTTGTCCTTTTGGATTTCAGCAGCAACCCCTTTGATATCCATTCCTGCATAGATAAACTAAGATAACTCTCAAACCCTGACCCATCATTCAACAACACATCATGAAATCTCAAGAAAAAGAAAATAAAAATCACAATAATTATAATTCCCGCCCCAGGGGGGTAAATACTCTGTGTAAGAAAAACTAACTTCAATACTGTCAGTATGAAAGTCAACTTCAATGTATTTTATACAACATAATATGCTAATAAAACATTAACTAGAAGAGAAGAATATTATGATTTTTTAGATCACTCAATCATACCTGCAGAGAAGGCACGAGAAGAGCTGCTATCAACCAGAACACATTTCACTCCAGGGTCCGATTCCCAATCATCAAGGTAACTTTTAAATCTTAAATCCATATCTGTTCACAAATAGCCAAGTCAAGGTAAAGATAAATATTATAGACGAAGAGAAGCACTTGATTTTAATCCTAAACAACGATAGATATAAAATCGTAATTGGGAAGCAAAGAAGGAAACACGCCGTATTGCCAACGCAGAAAACCAAACAGTCCATATTTAATTTAAAATCTCCAAACATCATTCTTCCTAATGTCGATAAAAGACCTCGACATTATCATCGACTCCAATGCAAGAAAACTAATATAATTCATCCCACTGGCCACTAATACTTCTCAGTAAGTCACAAGCTCCATATTGTTATTAATAACAATTGGATGAAAATCAGCAAGAAGCACGACAGTTAGAGCAATAACACGACGAAAGAAAGAAACAAGAAACCTAGATTCATGGCGTTGAGGGCTTTTGGGCGATCAAGGGTGATAACAGCGACGCCGTTAGGGTGAACGCTGCCCTTCACAAACTCTTCGACGGAAGAGGCCATCGCCGAAATGGGACGGAGGAAGAAAGGCGATAATTTCGGGGATCGGGATAGAGTAGGAGAGTAAGAGAGGAATCTGAGAACGCGAAGAGAAGCTCCACCTCTACCAAGTATGCTTCGCATGCTTTTTCTGGTGATTCACGATCACAGTAAATCGGGAATTCCGTGAAGGTTGATATTTCTCATTCTTGACGTTTCTACCCCTGCTGGTTGGTTCTGGACATGCCTTTGTTTGATTGAGTCATCGAAGGTTAAATTGGGACGCAAATGTTCTCCTGATAAGTATGAACCACATTTATAATAACTGTACGGACAATCATAATCATAATAGTTTTCGAAGGCAAAAAACAGAGAGAAAGTATCATTGTAAAAAATAATCATCGTATTATTATAATTAACAATTAACAATTTGCATATCATACATACCTTTATATTTATATATATATGTCTTAATTATTATTAATATATGTCCTTTGATGCATCATTCTTTCTTTTTTGGAAGAAAAACGTGACTATGCATTTATATAGTAAGATTATAACTTTATAAGATATAAAATGTCATAGTAAGATATGTACATCCAATAAAAGGTAAAACAAATATTAAGATTCCGTTTGGTATGAAGTAATGAATTTTGATGGATTGAGATAGGGATTAGAAATGTGATTAGCATAAGGATTGGAGTTTAAAATAATGTTTGGTATATGGTAATAATTGGAAGTACTGATAAAAATTAATTTAAGTTTTTAATTAATTATAAATGAGAAAAAGACTATTCTGCAATTAAATTAATCTATAGGTAATTTTGACAGAAAAATATTATAAATAAGGATATTTTTGTCCACGAATTTTATAATCACAGGCTTAAATATGCAAAACTAAGGGAGGTGGCTTTACAGGAATCCCTCCTTTGTGGTATTTACAATCCCTAACACAACCGCAATCTATCGTACCAAACGATACAAATAGCTCAATCCCTATCCTAATCCATGCCCCTGCCCATTTGTCCCTTGTACCAAACAAGGCCTAAGAAATCGAGTTGGTTCCACTTATTATTTGAACATGAAATGCTTTTATAGGCCAACATTGAAGAAGAAAAGTACTTGAAAATGGCACATGATGTTACAAAAATATGAAGGACATAGCATCTCACAAGGCTTGTAGTTGTAGCTGTAGCCATCTAAATTTGGTGGAAGGTGCTAAAACTCACTCATAAAAATTCTAATGATTAAAATATATATGAATTCTTAGATGCCTCTGGTGTGACATTGATGATATTTATAGAAAATGAGCATCCCATTGATTCGGATAATGAAGTGTAAGCAATTGAGTGTGCAGATGTCTGGTTGTGTATTCCTCAGCCAGATAAAAATCAGTCTGATGTCTATATGCCATAGAGGAGGTATAGCAGTGTGCTTTCATCTGAATATCGTGAATGACATGCTGTAGAAAGGGCTATTTTTCTTTATGACAAATTTGATTTTTAGCAAACCACAAAGATTCTAATATTTGAAAAGTTAAAGAGTGAGAAAATTATTAAGATCTTTGTGATTTGATAGCCATGAACTTATAAATTAATGAAAGGTCAAGTCAGAGTTTACTCTAATACCCATAACACTTCCAAACCAATATGCTCTAGAAAATAGACAAAATAAAAACATGTGATATAAAGATTCATTATCATGACCACAAAAATAACACAACTAAGATGAAGTTAAATGTCTCATGTTGAGGAAATTTGTAGTTGGTAAAATAGACATAATAATTTTTCATAGCTGTAACTTGATTCAAGGAGGTAAAAAGGACTTTCCAAGAGAAAGATATGCCTCATCAACATTATTAGAAGCCTGCCTGCGAGAAGATTGAAGTAAATATGCATCTTTAACAAAATAAATATCCGAATCATTACTTGACCATCTTGTAACATCAAGGGCCAAGGATAATAGGAGTAAGTATGTTGCAAACTGTTGAATTACATTCCTTGGATAAAGCAATGATATTAATTTGAAGTTCTATTTTGTGGGGCTCAATATAACGTCTAACACTTTCATATAAGGATAAGTTAGACCAAACTGCTGCAACAGCCACCAAAGTCGACTATCCAAAGAAATAGAAGAACCAGAACCCACTTGTCAAGTAAGATGATTAGATACTATGCTACTACTTTTGAGAACTTGTTTCTATAGAGCAGAGTTGTTATAGGAAGGCTTAAAAAGGCATTGTCAGCCTGGATCTGAATTTTTTTTTAAACATCAATTGTCTAAGCAAAGAAGATTGATTGGGAATGACACGCCATAAATGCTTAGCAAGTAGAACAATATTGAAATTTTTCAGCTTAAAAAGGTAAAGAGCCCCATGGGTATAAAGTAGACATAACTTATCCCAACTGAGAAAATGAGCCACTCGTGAAATTTAGGAATAACCCCAAAAGAAATTGGCTATTTAACGCAATCGCTTGACAAAGATGACTACAGAATATGGAACATAAAAAGAATAGACTAAGAAAGAAGATAAGGAGTGTTTGATCAATATCAATCTTCTAGCTTGGGATAAAAGGTGGGTTTTCCACCCATCCAGCTAGTCTTTTATCAAGCTCATCAAGCACATCATGATATTTTCACTTATCCCCTCTTGAATTGTCAACATATGTGCTTAAATACTTTTCTAGTTGGCCATGAAATTTGATGCATCATTCTATATAAGTCATATATAAAAGCATTAGATTAATATAACTTTATATGCTAAATAATTTTATTTTTAATTATATAAGTTAGTATTTATTTATTCAAATTATATACAAATACTATGTTAAATGTTTTAAATATAGTTTTGGGTCAATATTAGTATTGATTCTTACAATTTATTCAAATTTTGGTTTTACTCAGTTGGCTATTGCCCAATAATTTTATAAGGATTTGGTCATAAAACCCAAACTCAGTAAAAATATAGGGACCAATAGTTAAACTCTCAAACTAAACTTTTATGTAACTATATGGACCAAAAGGACCAATTTAATGCTAAAAGGCCCAAATAAAAAATCAATCAAACTATAAGAATTCTAATGCTACCAATCAAATGTGCCCATAAAAATAGGCCATATTTTAAGTAAGAAACTTAGTGTTAAGAAATGTTAGGCCCCATACAGTATATGTGTGTAATATTTTTTTTGTCTAATAAATAAGCCTACAAGAGTATAGGGATTGATTACAAAATTATAACAATTGACAATTCATCTTAATAAAAAATTATTGATTCAGGATTTTAAATCAAATACTTTTTTTTTCAATGTCTGTTTCCTTGTTTTTTAACTGTTACGTGCTAATATTGTTTATTCCTAATATGGTATCAGTTTTTATTAAAGTATTAAAAAGCATACGAACACTTGAAAACATTAGTCAAAGTCTCGCGACCAGATTGCGACTGAGTTGAAAGTTGTTGGATCAAATTTTTTGCCAGCTATTTAGATTAATACTTTTGGTGGTGTAGTTAGATTACTTAGGCACTTCCTGGAAATATATATATATATATTACTTAGGCACTACTTCAGGCATTCAACAAACGACCCTACTGATAAATATATTAAATTGACGTTGAAATTTCAACAAACCGCTTTTAAGTCACTCGTCAAAACAAAAAATATATTAAATTATTACACTTGTTTCAAAATACAATTAAAATTGTACTCTTACCCGGCCAAAAAATACTATAAATTACATCATGACAGAGAGAAATGCATTAAACTTTAAATGAGGACTATTTGAAAAATTCGATTAATACGTGACTTAATATAATGACCACTAATTTTTCTAGAAAGTACCTTGTGTGTGTGTCCTACGTGCATGGTCCATTGAGATGAATTGCCCATCGGCTTCTCTGATAGATTATGGTTCATTGAGCATGAACAGTGCCGACTTCGTTTTGGGCTTGGTTGAGCATCCACGTCCATCATAAAGATGGTGTTTTTGAACTCAGACTCCAAAAAGCAAAAGCCAGAATTTGTAGAGTGTCTCCGAATCACTAGGTGATTATGGTTTTGACATGAACTTTCAAAACCCATCAGCCCAAGTCTGTCATGTGTCTCGAACCGAAGCTCTAGATGATAATTTTGAACTCAAATTCTAAAAAACCCATAAGCCAAAATCTGTTGATTATATTGTCTTCGAAGCTCTATGGGATGACCAATATCAAGTCTCTCAAACATTCAGTTGAAAATGTGCCGTTGATGAAAATCAATAGAATGACCAAATGAAAGGGGAGAGTGGTGAGCCTGAGGGTGAGTTGAGTTGAGTCTCATCTCTTCAATTACAATTACTGATCAGCAGCCAATATTTCGTTTCAAAACCAATGGTTGATAATGATATTTCATTTTTGATTCAGAACGGTGCCGTTTTGTAAATAGAGGTGCAATGGAAAGGTTTCTCTTCATTGTGCTATGCCTATGTAAGTGCTTGGGTTTTGGGCCTCAGCTCCTTTTTATGAGAAGAAATATTATTGTGTTGTGCATACATGTGTGCATAATCCAACCTGTAAAGTTGTATGTATGTATGTATAGACGAGCTACAAAGCGAAAATTACAAGCAACTTCATCTATTTATATACTCAATTTTACTTCAAAATATTAATGCATATGCATTTCTTGATGCTATTTCATTGTTTGAAACAGTATGGAGGGCCTTAGTGAAGATCCATGTGTTCCCTCACATTGACTTTGACTTCTTCGACTCAGGATATGATGTGGGTTTGCAAAAGTGCCAGAATATAATAGCCCCATTTCATATATCCTCCGGCGCTCCTCAAATAAATTTCCACTACAAAAATATTTCATTTTGTAGCATTAACTACTACAAAATAAAACATTTGTAGCGGTTTTAACTAAAACCGCTACAAATTTGCTGCATGGGTAACATTTGTAGCGGTTTTTGGTAAAAACCGCTACAAATAAAGGCGCCAACATGGCGC
>JBAGKO010000008.1:8677408-8689718 GCA_037177275.1 Acacia concinna
GGATCATGCTATGTATCAATCATCATCAAGGCCCAAAAGAAAAATCCAGCTCTTGGGACTCATTAGTCATAACCTCCAAAAGGACACGTGGAGGCTTGAGAACTGGTTTATCCACACGAGCCTGGAATCTCAAGATAGATTGGTCAGATCTGCAAACATTGTAACTAACCCCTAAATTTTAGGGATAGAGGATAGACACGGTATGAGGTTAGACTAGCTATTTAAAAGAATAGACCTATACGTAACATAAAGAAGAGAACTCTCACATTCCACTCTTGTACTCCAAATTCCCAAAATCATTGTACTCACACTCGTGCTTTAATAAAATTGCTCTAATCTCTCGCACTTGATCTATTTTTCATTCTTATATGAATTTCCTTGTTGGTGACCCAAATTTATTTTTCAATTATCATATAACAAAAATTTGCTCAAACATTTTGGCACCATCCATGAGGACCCAACAACAAAACTTTTCAAAACTTTTCGTAGTATCCAGCATGAGGATCTAACATTTTAAAGTTTTAATATATTTCTCTGTGCTCTTAAGTTTTCAACCATGTTAAGGAAGAATGGGGTACCATGGATCAACACCTACAGCTCCTAAGGTGAACATGATTGAACTGGCTGATCTGGTGATGAAGCAAGCATTACAACTTGTGGATCAGGTCAAGAAGGTATCACACCATAAGGAGCGCCATGCTCAGCAACAGGAATGGTTACAATGGATGAAGACTAAAAACTTGGCTTTAAAGGAGAAGGTTACCACGTTTGCTGTTATTGACATGCAAGAGACAATCCCATCATTATCCTTGACTTGTGTTACAGATCAGCCCTAGAGGATGCTTGCAAATTTTATCCCCTAGATAACTCAACCACCAAGTAGCAATTTACATTCTCCTAATTTACCTAATGTTATCTCTTTGCTAGGATCAAATGTAGGAAACATAGGACTTGAAGAAGTTACAGGAGAACACAATGCTGATGAGCATCGTGGCACCTTAAATTGGGAGGAGTCCAACTCAACTATCTTTCCAATAAAGGCTACCCAAAATGGCCAAGGAACTAACCCATCCACGATTGGATGGATTCTTCCCTATCTACCTGAAGAGTGGCAAAAGAAAATTTAAGACCTAGAGGCCATTGTAACTAGGATTTATGGGATGCCTACCCCAATAAAGAAAAGTCATCTAAGTAGTTTTGTGGATTCTCCATTTTTTTGATAAGGTTGCCTTAATAGATATGCCAAATAATTTTACTCTCCCTTATATCAAACTGTAAGATGGTATAACCGACCTCGACAAGCACATGACACAGTATAGACAACATATGCATATGGTGGTGATCCTGAGGGGTGCGTGAAGCTTGTATGCGTAAGGGCTTCAGTCTAGCCTAATAGGGCCAGCAATGGAATGGTTTACATCCCTACCTTCCTAATATATAACTTCTTTTGTAGACTTGAACAATGCGTTCATCCAAAGTTCTCTAGCAGCAAAAAGCTTAGGAAGCAACCAAACGATCTATACAAAGTAACACAGAGGATAGGAGAACTTTTGCGCTACTTCTTGGGATGTTTTAATTAAGAGAAAGTTAACATACCCAATTGCAATATGGGTACGGTAGTATCTACCTTTCAAAAAGATTTGTTGCTCGAATCTGGCCTCTATAAGGAACTAACAAAGTAAGTATTCATGTAGTATGATAGAGGATGTGTTGGCTCAAATTTGGGCTCAAATCAGGCATAAAGAAATGGATCTAACAAGTGTGCTAGGAACCCTTGACACCCCAGTAAAGGGTAGAGAGTCGAACCTTACGTGACTACTAGTTTGGAATAAAAACAGACTCTCATTGTCTTCCATGACTTACTAGTTACTCCCCCCAAGGTTAGAGGAATATAACTTTTTTGTGAGTGGAGGAGAGATTGTTGTTGCCCTAGCTGATGTAGGAGATATCGTAAGATGGCCTCCAAAGATTAAAAAACTAGTAGATCAGAGAGACAGGTCAAAATAGTATGAATTCCACAATGACTATGACTAGAGGTGATGGAACAGCTGAAGAGAGGATAGTTCAATCACTTGTTAAATAAGGGATGGAAGGACAAAATGGAGGAAAGGTCTAAAGTTGTCATCCCTACACCAGAAGATCCTCCCCGGAACGCAAGGCCTACAAACTAAATCACAGGGGGATAAAAAATCAGTGGGTATACATACTCAATGGATAAATGCCATTCATAAACATTACAAAAGATCTTGCCCCTAAGGTCCCATCTAAGTCACTCCAAGAATGCAAGCAAATCACTTTCATCGAAGAAGAGATATCTTACTTGGATCACCCTCACAATGATGCTCTAGTAATTTCTATTTTCTTAGGGAATTTTAACATTAAGCGGGTGTTAATTGATCCAAGAAGCTCTGTAAACATTGTAGATATGGGAGCGATCTGAGAGATGCATGTAAAGTCACAAATAGTCTGAGCACCATCTATCTTGGTCTTTAGGAATGGGGTATCTGATCATGCTCTTAGTGAAATTATGCTCCTAATCTATCAGCTGAGATAAACATACCAATCAAATACCAAGTTATAGATTGCCTTTCTCTTACAATGCCTTGCTCGGAGACCACGAATCCATCAGATGAAAGCGGTCCCATCTACCCTTTACCAAGTTATCAAGTTCTACATGCCATAAGGGATCAGACAGATCGAAGGATATTAGAGGGCATCCCGAGAATGTTACCAAGCTTCATTCAAACCCTATAAAGATGCAGCAACATAGCAATTACAACACCCACCCCAAGAAGAAGGGTCGGGAACTTTGACCAAAGAAGTGTTAGAGGGAATTGCCCTCTATGCTAACCAACCGAAGTAGAAGGTCGACCTAGGAGTAGATCTATCCCTTATGATACGAGGTACAATTAAAACCTTCCTAACTATAAATAAAGACTATTTTTCCTGGTCACATGCAGATATGACACAAATCGACCCAAGTGAGATAACACACAAACTTAATGTAGATCCTACCTTCAAGCTGGTTAAACAAAAGCGATCAAGTTTGCACAAAGAAGAATCACATCATAAATTAAGAAATTCAAAAGTTGATCAACATCGGGTTAGTAAGGAAAGTGCAATACCCATATTGGCTAGCAAATGTTGTGGTTGTCCCAAAGAGGAATGGTAAACATCAACTATGCATAGACTTCACATATCTCACCAAAGCATGCCCGATAAAGATTCCTTCCCTCTCCCTCATATAGATTCGTTAGTTGATGCCACGCCCAATCATGAACTATTGAACTTTATAGATGCATTCTAGGGGTACAACTAGATCCTAATATATCTAGAAGATAAAAAAATAGTGTTCATCATAGAATGTGGCATCTATTGTTATAAAGTAATGCAGTTTGGTTTGAAGAATATAGGTACGACGTACCAACGTTTGGTCAACAAAATGTTTGCACAATATATAGGGGAGACAATGGAGATTTATATAGACAACATGTTAGTCAAGTCACACAGAGCAGATTAGCACGTATCGCACCTGAAGCATATGTTTAACATCCTTTACAAATATAACATGAAGTTGAATCTAGAAAAATGTTCCTTTGGGGTAACATTCTGGAAGTTTCTGGGCTATCTGGTGTTGCAGCATGGTATAGAAGCCCATCTACCACATATTAGTGCGATACTAAACATCGCTTCCCCCATATGCGTATGCAATATACAGTTGTTGGCGAGTAGGGTTACAACCCTTAATAGGTTTATCTCTCGATTGTCAAAAAAGTGTCACTCCTTCTTTGATACACTAAGGAAGAACAAGATGTTTGAATGGAGCGACGAGTGTGAATCAACATTACAAGGCCTAACGCAATATCTGACCAAACCACTGCTCCTGTATAAGCCAAATCTAGGTGAAACTTTATTTGTTTACTTATCCGCTTCTATGAGGACAATGAGTACAATCGGTAGAATTAAGCAAATTTGATATCACCTTCAACCTTGAACTACAATCAAATCACAAGTTTTATCTTACTTTGTAGCAGACTTTACCCCATAACTCTTGGTAGAAGCTAAGAAAGAGGTCTTAAGAATGGGTAGATGGGATAGCGATGGGGAATGGATATTATATGTAGATGGCACGTGTAATATAAAAGGAATTGGGTCGGGCATAGTTATAAAATCCCCTGAGAACAATGTGATACTCCAATATGTGCGATGTAATTTCAAAGCTACTAACAATGAGGCCAAATATAAGGCCTTTATTATAGGATTACAGCTGGCTCACGAAATAGGTGCGACAAACCTTGAAGTTAGAAGCAATTCACAGCTTGTCGCTTGACAATTGGATGGAATGTATCAAGCAAAAGATTCTCGCAAGCAAGCATATCATAAGCTAGCTACAAAACTAACCAAAAACTTTACAAAGTTCTAAAAAAGACAAATCAATCACAAAGAAAATCATGAGGCTAACGCATTAGCTTAGTTGGATCTTCTATATTGATAGACGAGATCAAATCTATCCCCATGATACACCTATAATTTCCAGTGACTACCAGAAAGATGGTATGATTTACTTGACTAACTTAACTTGGGATTGGAGGACTCCCACTATTTAATTACTTGCAGGAAGGCATGTTTCCAAGAGATAGGAAAAAAGTGTGCAAAGTAAAAATTCAGGCTGCTAGATTCTGCATACTAGGCAACACGCTCTACAAAAGATCTTATGCAGGCCCTTTGCTTAAATGTACTGGACCCCAAGAGGCAAAGTTCATACACAAAGAAATAGACAAATGAGAGTGCAAAGATCATACGTGGAGCAAAAGCATGGTGTGAAAGGTGCTTCGTATGAATACTACTGGCCTATACTGTAGAAAGATGCACAAACCCTACCTAAGAGGTGTGACCATTGCCAAAAATTCAGCCATGTGTCACACTAACTGCCTGAAACGCTTTACACAATCACCCTAACATAGCCATTCAAGAAATAGGGGATAGACATAATCGGTAAATTGTCGATGGCCCCAAGAAAGGTCGTCTACATGCTTGTGCTGACATACTACTTTACAAAATAGGTAAAGGCCGAGTCATACGCCTAGATCTAAGAAGGAGAGGTAGTTGAGTTCGTTTGGGAAAACATTATTTGCAGATTTGGCTTACTAAAGGAGATAGTTTATGACAACAGGTTGCAGTTCATTGGAAGACAGTTTCATGACTTTTGCTAGAATTGGGGGATTATGCTCTTATTCTCAACACCTAGAAATCCCCAATCAAATAGACAAGCGGAAGCCAACAACAAACAAATTATAAGCTAGCTCAAGAAGAGGCTTGAAAAGGCCAAGGGGAAATGGGAAGAAGAACTACCTTTAGTCTTATGGGTGTATCGCACCACATCTAAAATCGCAACAAGAGAGACCCCCTTCTCACTTGTATACGGATTTGAAGTCGTGATACCAGTCAAAGTAGGACTCCCCTCACTACAATATGCATGGTTAAACCAAGAATCCAACCGACAAGCTCTGTGCGACCAGTTAGACATGGCCGATGAACGACACGAGCAAGCACTGATATAGATAGCGTCACACCAACAGAAGATCTCTCAGTTTTGTGCTAGACAATTCAAAGTAGGAGATTGGGCCTTCAGGAAAGTTTTTCAAAACACCCAAGACCCTCATAATGGGAAACTTGGACCCACCTATAAAGGATCGTATTAAATAACGGGTACCATTAGAAAAGGTGCTCACTAGTTGAGCAACCAACAGGAGTGACCATTACCAAAAAGTTGGAATGTCATTCATCTTAAAAGGTATTATTTCTAAACATGTCTTCTATTTACATAAAATGTCTAGAGCGTACATGACTAACACTTTTATTGACGTTTATGGGAATGATGACAAATGCCCACTAAAACTACCCTCTTAGAGCACTAACGCCACTGACTATATAATCCAGGCACAATGGGCTAGTATGACCATTAACATGCTATATATTAGCTTTTTATACTTATCTGTTATGCAGGAGATAGGTATGAGCCCTGATACATGTTATAGACGTGCATGACATATCAAGGCAAAGACGATCACTAAGTTGATGCTCCATGTGATAAAGCCAAATAAGGAGTTGTCAAACACAAAGAAAGGCTCACACACCCTACACACACGACAGGGATGGGAAATACCCAACTTTTCATATTACATTGGCTCAGCGTCCTACATATATGACAACGATGAGAAATACCTAACTTGGTATACTACATTGGCTTAGATGCCCTGCACACACAACAGAGGTGGGAAATACTCCACTTATTATATTACATTGCTTAAACACTTTGCACACACGACACATATGAGAAATACCCAACTTGTCATATTACATTGGCTCAAACGCCCTGCATGCAAGAAAGGGATGGGAAATACATAACTCGTCATACAACATTGGCTCAAAGAGAAAAAGTGACGAGAAGTTTGAAAGGTTTCAGTAACTGCCTAATGTGGAGAAACTGCCTCCATTCATCATAATGGCACCTTCGAGAACTTGTGCAAGCCTGAGACTTCAAACCTAGTCGTTAGATGAGATAAACCAGTAGCGATCCAGATTGTGACATGACAAGGTGAAAGGATAATAGAAGAGCAAATGTTAGGCGAGGCAGATATGTGTGACGTGGCAGAAAAGGTTTCTACTCTTCCTGACCTCAATCTAATAGCTAGGAAGAGTGGGGGATTTATTGTATACTCAAAAATGGGATTGTGGTTGCACTGTATTGAAGCCTAAAAGAAGGCTAAAGAATGTAGCAGTCATCATCTAGGCCCAAAAGAAGATCCACCTCTTAGGACTCAATCATATCTGCTAAAAGGACACGTGGAGGCTTGAGAAATGGTCTATCCCCATGAGCCTGTAATCTCATTATAGATTGGTTAGATTCACAAATTTTTTAACTAAACCCTATATTCTAAGGACAGAGGATAGACACGTTAGGGGGTTAGACTAGCTATATAAAAGAGTAGACCTAGATGTAACAAAAAGAAGAGAAATCTCACATTCCACTTTTGTACTCCATATTCCTAGAAATCATTGTATTCACACTCGTGCTTCAATAAAATCGCTCTAATACCTTGCACTTAATCTATTTTTGACTCTTATCCAAATTCCCTTGTTGTTGGTGACCCAAATTTATTTTTCAATTATCATATAATGAAAATTTGCTCAAACAAGTAACATTACATAGGCATGTGAGAAGAATTATTAAGTACATAATTATTCTTTTATTTTTTTTAAGGTTTCATTAATATTTCAATAAATATTTATTTTAGTTACTACTTTTATATTTTTTTATTTTAAATTTTAAATTTTATTTTATGTAATATGTTCAATGATAACTTATTATACTTTGTTTATTTTGTGCATCTTTGTTTATATTTATAATTTCTTTAACATTGTGTTGCTTATACATGTAATATCTATACCATTTTCATAAGGTATTATAATTTTTAATTTTTATAATTATAATTAGATTTTTCATGAATAATTGATATACAATAATATATATTTCCCTGTTTTATATTTAACTGAAACAAAATAAACATTAATGCCAATTTGTTGAATTAACTTTATCTAAGCAACATTTGTTCGTTGTCTTTAAAATTATTATATTCTCATTTATTTAAATTACTTATCATACATTATTTTAAATATATTAATTTAATGGATTATAATCGTTGAATGTGGATGTTAGGATTTTACATAATTTTTTTTTTATATTATTATATCATATTTGTAATGCCCAGTCCTTATTGTTTTGAATGCAGGAAAAGTGGAGAGCTAAAAAAAAAAAACCCAAAAATCCTGGAGGGAATCTGGGAAATTTTTGGAGGAGAAATATGTTTTCGTCTTTACAAATGGAGGGATGAGCCAAATATTTGTGGGCATGGTTTTTCACTCACATTTGGAAACAAAAACTAATTAAACAAATTTTTTAATAGAAAATTTATAACTTTAATAATATACCTTCAATAATTTTAGAAAAATAATGTTTTATGATTTGAAAAACCATAAACTTCATAATCCAAAAAACAAAAGATGCAATTTCCTCTCTTGAGTTGTTTTTTAAAATAATAAAATTTGAATTTCTCCAGATGACTAATCTACCATATAGGATAAAAATAAGATGAGCTATTGTATCTTAATTAGTTAGGATATAAATGAGGTGGCCTTCTTAGAGTAGATAAGTATGAGAAAATCTTATATACTTGTTTTTTCCTATAAGTACATTAAAGCTTTCACTATACCATGATTGATTATGCAATTGTGGATAGTTGTTTTTCTCTGGACTTCTCTAATTTTCTTTGTTCCCTATCTTCTTCTTTTTTTTCTATTATATTATTTACACGGTTCCATTTCACATTATAAAGGGTTGAGTTCAAATCCTAGCTAGGAATATAATTATATAAAATACTGGTTACGAGAATTTTGTTCTTTATGTCCTACTCAACTCAATCCAAATTAGTTAGCTATATTGAATTATCATACCATATTGTTCCTTGCCTCCCTTTCATTCATTAATCTTTATATATGTTCTATCCATATCAGTAAGATCCAATATAATTATACCTTACACTCATCTATTAATCCTAGATCAACTTTCATACTCAATTGTGTATAGTTAATCACAATCATTGAGTTATAATATTGAAATAAACATGAAATAATATTATTATTAAATTAATTATTTAATTAAAGGGATAATCTTATACACACATATCAAATAGTAAAATAATAAACACATCTTCAATTATAGTTTACTATCTCAAATAATTAACTGTGAAGGCAAAAAAAGGGGAGAAAACTTAATCAACTTATAATATGAAAAGTTGTGTGACCCACTCTATGAACCAAAAAGCCATAAAACGGATTAAATAATCAAATCAATCAAGTTTATTATTTTGAAGAATTATGCATGTATTATTTTGAAGTCTTATTGATTGGTTATAGAGTAATTACTTTAAATAGAGATTGTCACAAATATAAAATGAAAAGTCAAGAAAGTTTCAGCCATTTATTGGAGCAATTAATTGTATTGTTTCTTTAATACCTTTCTTTCCAAATTAATGGATTATATTGTTTCTTTAATACCTTTATTTATATAATATAACTAATTATATTATTTAAGTTGATAACATTCCAAATTTCATTCCATAAGGAGAGTATATTGTTCATATTGTTTGCATTATTTTAGTGAATAAAATTCCAAATTTCATTCAAAATTAATTGATTATAGTGTTTCTTTAATACCATTACATAATTATAACATTCCAAATTTCTATACAAAAAATTAGGAGATTATTAAGAAAAATTATCAAACTTCTAATGATATTCAATGTAAAGACATTATAGAAATCCATCAAACTTTAAATATTAATTAATTAATTAAGAGAAAAAATAAAAAATAATAATAAAACAAGGATAATATCCAAAACTAGATTTAAATCGAGTTTTAATTATTATTTTTTTGTGAGGTAGGGTCCAACTTGATATTTAAGTTATTTAAGTCGAGATTATGCATTCTCATCTTATCCTTAGTATAAGATTTATTTTATGAGTTTTTACTTTAATCTTCTACACCACCTATGATTATGTTCTCAGCATATTTTTATTATTCTGCTACCTAAATTTTGATCTTATATGTCCAATTTAACTAAGTAACATTATCATATATATTGTTATCACAATTGTACAAAAATAGTTCCAATGCAATGTATGGGGAGATATAGCTTGTGGTACTTTATAATTCCTCTCTCACACTCTATCTCTCACTTCTTCTATTTCTCTATCTTACAAATTACCCCCTCTCTCATGCTTGTATTCCCTCCCTCACATGCAAACTATATCTTTAATTCTCTATGTCATACAATTATATACCATTATAAACATAATTAAAATTTATCTCAAATAGAAACCAAACACCCTCTTCTTGTTCTCTCTCTCTCATTCAACATATACTATATATCAAACTCTTCATCTTATAATAATTTAAGGAATTACTATATTTAGCAGAAACAAATTACATCAATAAAACATATTTATCACAAGTATTTTTATTAAAAATTTGGAAAAATTTTGAAAAGGACTTTCAGTGGCGACTTTTGAAACATACTTTCGGTGGTGACATTCAAAAGTCACCGCTAAAAGTCTAACTTTCAATAGCTACTATCTAATGTTGCTGTCAAAAGTTGAATTTTCGATGTCACCGTTGAAATTCATCGCTCAAAGTTTTTTTTTTATTATATTTTGGCTTTACCGTTTTCCCAAAACACTATAGAGTATTGAACTTATATATGCAAAATCTATGTACATCAAATTTTAAATGAATTTTTAAAAAAATAAATCACACTATTTACGAATCATGACCATGTTCGTTCAAATGACAAAATCCACACATACTAGTTTGGAAGATATTAGTAAAAAAAAATACTTTAGATACGACTGTAATATGTGAAAATCGAAAATACACACATATTTACTTTTTTATTTTCAATTATTTTGTATTTTTTTATAACTATCGTACACGAAAAATAATCAAAGATAATCTAATTATCAGAATGTCCTAACTATATGAAGTTATGTCGAATTAGATAATTTAAAGAATTGTAGGGAAGATTAATTTTGAATAGTACACACATAAAGCGCACCATAGGTATTAGGGCTTCCATTCCACACAATACAATAAAAGCAAAAAAAAAATTTGAGAAGCCGAAGCCACAACTTATCTCACACACAGGTACACTAAAGATCTTAATACTCCTCTCTCGCCCGTAATCCTAACCTGGTGGTGGCCTCACTCTCGCCCCTCGAGTCCGGAATAGTCGGTTGCCGAAAGCGCCGGACACCGGATGGTTTGTAACAAAAAAAAAAAAAGATTTTAATACTCCTCTTGTCCCTAGCCATATACTCATCACATACAATAGGGAGAGCTAGTGAAATATGGCCCGTCAGATCTCACCTAGACGGCCCAAATCTGATTTATTAAAAAAAAAAAAAATCAGCTTTGTGCCATCCAGGTGAGATCTGACGGACCAAATCTCACTAACTCTTCTTACTCATCAAATATAATGAGTAGGAAACCAGTTCCAGCTATCCTACAGTGTAAAGTTGTTTTCAATTTTCTTGCACATGCCCACAAAACTTAGTTACTAATAAAAATATACTATTGTTCCAATTTTACCCATATTCATTAAAAATATCATTAGAGACTCATTTTCAATCCATAATTATTCTATTTACAATTTTCAAGGGGCTTAGTGATAAAACGATACAATTGTTAGAAAAAATATGATAAAACCCCTTATACTATGGATAACAGGGGTTCTAGGAAAACATTCATGGAGACGAAGGCAGTATACTACCTTCGTTCTTTTATATAAGATATAAACAAAGTTAGTTAATATTGACTAAAGATAAATAAATGTGTACAAAGTATATGTTATTTTTAGAAAATATCCTTATAATTTATGGATCGCGAGAGAGTGCGTGGGAGACACAAGAATTCTGAAACACAAGAGGCTCAAGTATTAATAACCCTTCCTCTAATTCTTTAGTTTTTTCATGAATTATCTTTTTTAGAATACAAGAGGCTTGAGATATGATTTATTTACGAGACTTGTTCGAGAGTTATCTGGTAGACACAAAGTTGAAATGTTAGTTGTTTTGGAAACTCGTTCAACTGGTGCAAGAGCAAGGAAATTAGCTACAAGGCTGGGTTTTTAACATATGGAGATTGTGGATTCAAGGGGTTTTAGTGATAGTTTATGGGTTTTTTGAAATGAAGGAAAAGAAAATTAAGAAATTTTGGAAACAAATCACCAATTCATACATCTTCATTTTTCTTTTAATTCTTTGGTGTTATATATTATTGTTGTATATGCTAATCCAAATCCTATTACTAGACGATTACTTTGGTTCACTTTGAATAGAATTAGTGAACCATTAGATAATGCTTAGAGTTTAGGAGGGGATTTTAATAGCACTCTCTATGAAAGAGATAACAGTTTGGCTCTTCATAAACATAATAGAGTTGATCGGGATTTTAACAATTGGATGGAGGATATGAATTTCTCAAACTTGACTTGTAAAGGGCCTTACTTTACATGGAAGTGTAGAAATAGTGAAAGCTGTATTGATCGAGTTGTAGTAAATAATGCTTTATCATCTATGTTTCTTAATGTTGAACTCATACATTTGCCTTATTATAGATCAGATCACAGACCTTTACTATTGAAAATGACAAATGAGGAGCCTTGCCAATTAAACCAGGTTTGACCATTTAGAT
>JBAGKO010000008.1:8698600-8710763 GCA_037177275.1 Acacia concinna
AGGTGCTTAGTTCACCATTGGTTCGGTGTCTAACATGTTGAAGCCAAAGACCTCGGTAGCAAATATGATAGACCCTGCTGTGGCTCCAGCCTTGACTAAGCCTTTACAAGCGTCACCTGTGCAAACTCATGTTCCTTCTCTTCCTCCGCCACCTGTTTCCAACATGTATCATTCATCCTTAGAATACAAGATAACATTTTCTTTGAAGAAGACCCTCTACAGAATGAGTACATGAAAATTATCACATTTGAGGAAGGGGTGTATGCTACAAGTAGCACTGTCGAGGTCATCAATCATTCTTTAGTAAACAAAGTCCTCACCACAAGTATGGTTTGCTCCACTTCGGTCGACCTTTATAATTGGTATGTTTTCCTCTGTGTGAATCAATATTTATATATATGATACACTGGCACACTTGTTTTCCTTTGCTATTAAGTATCTTTACAGAGAGTTCGTGGCCTAACAAAAGGTCCAGGACACGTTCTTCTTCTTAAATCACAATGGGTACTTCAATGAGCTCGACACAGGGGCCACCAAGCGTGAACTTGTAGAGACAAAGGCGAGGGAATTAGTGGATATTATCATCGAAAGATCACCAAATAATAGGGATAGTTTTTTCTTGGCGCTGTATTTTCAGGGATAACTATGTAAATATATAGTTTACATTTCTTTGGTTATTTGCATGTATATATGTTTTCTTATTTGTGTACGTTTTTCAATATCTCTACATATATATGCATGCAAGGGTCATTGGATTCTTATTTTGCTGAATCCCTTCAAGCAGAGGATTTGGTACTTTGATCTGCTATAGGGGACCTTGATGATCAACCACAGATGGTCGAGGTGTTCAATAAGCAAATTCATCATATCATATTACTAGCTTGTAACACACACACACATGTACATTTGCTTTAATATAATAGTTTGCTAACTTCTTGTTGCAGATTATGTATATGTCAAGGTGCTTTTGTATTTTGCCTCTGACAAAGGCATCCGCTACGATTCGTCATTGTTTGTATCAAATGTGGCCTCTGCCCTGAAATGGAAGAAATTCAATGTACGTATAATAGCTAGTAATATAATTTACCAAAAAATACAACTATAGATTTAATTTACCTAAACTACTAGAGATTGATACAATGTTCATTAATTATTATATTATATTCTTTACTTATAGTATCTGATACAGCCGAGTGGTAGCAGTTATTGTGGGTATTGTGTCATGAAATACATGATGGGCATAGTCACCCACTCACTTAGCTCCATTTACTCCAAGGTATGTATTTGACACACACATATGTGGTGTGTGTGTGAGTGTAGTATGTAGATATAGGCTTTAAGTAGCTAATTTTTTAGCCCTAACTAGCTAGCCTTTTCAATTCCTTAATTTAATTAACTTGCTTATGTTTTCTATTTATTTCCATGCAATACTTTGATAATGCCTATTGTGATGAGTATTCAAGCTGATAAATTGAAGAGTTCGTTGAGGAGTTGGCTATGACTATTCATCGGCAATGGGTGATAGCGCAGTCTAGCTAGCTAGCTAACTCACTAAGTAATAATTGTGTGTGTGTGTGTATTAATTAAACTTTAAACAAATTAAATTAAAGGCGTGATCGATATGTGAATTGAAGTTTAATTTCTTAGCTAGAACTTGTTTTGTTTGAATGTGTACCATACTATATATATATGTATGTATATATACTTATTCCATTGCTTAGCTTGCTTGATCTGATCTGTGGCTTTCTATTATGTGCATCTAGCTATTATACATACATATTGATCTAATACATATGCACAATGATCTGATAGCTAGTATAGATTTGATCTAATATGCTCTTTAATTTCATTTGCTGCTATATATATATATGCTTTTGTTGCATTGATGCTTTTTGATAGTTCATCTGATCTACATATATTATTATTTACACATATTCATATATGTACATACAGGGGCTCATGCAAAATAAGCCCTGGTTTTTTTAAAAAAAATTGTCTAAATAATTGGCTATTGTTTAAAAAAAATTGTCATATATAATTATATATTATGGTCTTTAACGAACAACCATCATATATGTTTTCGACATATATTACGGTTTTAACTCATAACCGTCATATATATGTGATTTACGGATGACGTTTCTGACTTACAACCGTCACATATTCAATCTAATATATAGTGGTTTTAAACCGCCATATATATATGGCGAAGAAATATATGACAGTTAAAAACCGCCATATATTTCAAAAAACAATAGTCATATATAACTTAATCTATAGTAGTGCATGTTTGCCAAGAAGTCAGCAACCTTTAAGGCTTCTCTATGTATATGGATAATTTGAATGTCTCAAGTAGAATAAATAAAGGATTTGATCTCAGCTATATCTTCTTGCATAGGGTGATAAGTACCTCCATCTAACATAAGAGAGTAGATAGCAGTCGTAGAATTCAAATCAAGCTTTACCTTTATAAAACCTAGGTCCTTACAAACTGTTAAGCCTGCTTTGATTGCCAAGAGTTCCACTATCGAGGAAAGGCAATGTTGTAGTTTTTGTTGAAATCCAACGACCTAATTTTCCTAACAGTCTTTGATTATACCACCACAAGCCGCTTGCCAATCATCTTTGACCAATCAATCAACACCAACTCTAATGAAACCATCAAGTGGTTTTATCCATTGGTGTTCCATCCGGTGAGGTGCATAGAAAATCTTGTGTTTCAATCTATCCTCTTCTACTTCTTCAATAAGAAGATATTTACAATGATGAATATACCTCGAGCTTGGACATAGTTGCCTTCCAACACCTTTTGACGATGGTTTTTCCATATGAGCCAACATAAAGTTGAGAAGATTTTCATCCATGGCTATCTGCTAAACCCATGTGATCTTGTCTCATGTTGACTGTTCTATCTCAGTCATTCCTGCAAGTTACCACTAAAGAAAGTACTATAGTATAAAGGGTTAATCACCATAAACCACACATTGTTTGCTATCTCACAATCTCTAAGCAAGTGAAGAACATATTCCTCTCTCTGACATTGAAAGGGGTAATTGCCATGCTCACAAAAGCCACAGTTGGCTGTAAGAGAGTTAGTAGGAAGACAATCATGAAATACTTGCCACATAAAAAGTTTTGCTTGTTCTGGAATTGGCCAACACCATAATTCCTTCCATGCAACAATAGGGAAATGATCTTTCCTTTCCTCAAGGAGTCTATAGGCTGATTTTACACTAAAATTTCCATATAAAGAAGCTCTCCACTAGAGGCCCTCAGGATTCGAGTTTGAAGGAGGCTGAAAGGGACTAATTTTGTGGACAACCCATTCAGGTAAGAAAATGCTCCATTTGCCCAAGTCCAAGGTGCCATTGGAATTCACAAAATCAACAACTTTAAACTCTTGATCAAGCATTTGATGATTCTTGTCCACAAAATGAAAAAGAGGTTGGTGAATGGGAGACCAAAGTTCCCACCATGCCATGGTACTCTAGCCATCACAGATTCTACTACCTACCATGATCCTAAAAGAATCCCATACTTTTGTGATAGATCCCTAAATGGCTGATGGAGAATTTTTTTTGCAATGACTGAGTATTTCCCATCACCATAACCATAGTTAGTGTGGAGACATTGAACCCAAAGGGTGTCTTGAATAGTCATCAATCCCCAACAAAGCTTCATAATAAATGTTGTGTTTTGAAGAACCAAGTCTTTGATTCCAAGACCCCCTATCTCTGTCTTGTTTGATCAGGTCCCAAGAAAGGAGATGCATCTTTTTCCCTTGTTCACTTTGTTTTCATAAAAAGATTTTAATAATTTTTTTCAATCTCCTTGAGGATGCCATGAGGAATCAACAATGTTTGCATTTGATAGGCAGGTATAGAGGAGAGAACTGATTTAATCAATACCATTCTTTCTACCATGCTTAGGAGTTTGCTTTCCCAATTTGCAAGCTTTTTCTGTACTTTAGAAATCAATGGAGCAAAGATCAACTTTATAGCCCTACGATGGAGAAGAGGAACTCCCAAATATTTACCTAAGTCAAAGGTGAGAAGGATGCCCAGCTGTTGACTAAAAGCATTAGCCCTACTAGATTGAACATTCTTTGAAACAAAGATTTTTTATTTTCCCAAATTAATTCTATGCCCTGAAACTTGATAGAAACATAACATAATATCTTCAAGTTGCTCAGAGGAAGCTTCACAAAAAAGTAGAAGGTCATCAACGAAGAAGAGAAGAGAAAGATGAGGACCTTCGGCACACAACCTTAAAGGTTTCCAATTACCAAGCTCAACTTCATGATGAATAAGTTGACTCAGATGTTTCATACATAGAACAAAAAGGTATGGACTTAAAGGGTCACCTTGCCTAACACCTCTTAAGGGGAAGAATTTATCAGAAGGTACCCCATTCCAGCAAACCTTCATACATACTGATGTAACACATTGTATGAGCAAATTTACAAGGTGGCCATTGAAGCCAAGAATTTGGAGGTTAAAGTGAAGAAAACCCCAATCTAAATAGTCAAAAGCTTTTTCCATATCCACTTTGATGATAATGTAACCTTTACCACTCCTCTTAGAACGCATCGAGTGAATTGCCTCTTGGGAAAGAATGATGTTATCACAACCTTGCCTACCACTAATAAAACTAGATTGGGTCTAATAGATGAGAGCGCCCATGAGTTTCTCCAACCTGTTTATTCCGCTCTAATTCTAAAAAAAAAAAGACAATTGAAGGCTTCACACTTCTATGACATTATAAATATTGGGACCACCTCTTAGTCCTTAACTAATTTCTATGTTCTTTTTCCGATATTTTCCTCAAGTCATAAGGTACTAATGAGTGATATCATATCTGTTCTTCTTTTTTTTGCCTTGATATCATATTTGTTCTATATGTGAAGAATACTTGGCTATACATTTTTTCAAAGATAATATTTTCACAACTCTTCTCGCATATTATTTCATATACCATAAAATCACTTTAAACTATCAGCTAATCTAAGAAGCCCCTTACTAATTTAATTAATCCCAAAATATTAATGAAGTTTGGAGTTTGAACCGACAAATATATAGTGTGAAAGGCATTTGATGCGTAGTCATTGTCAACACCTTGGGTTCAAGTTTTTGCATTATAAATTTTGATGCTTGGAGAGATAACGCCCAATTAAGGAAAGAAAATAATACTATGCTCACACATGTTAATTATTACGTTCAGTTTTAATTATAAGTCCCAGTTAACCTTTTTTTTAGAGAAATTAATGAAGCAAAATAAGTTATTTAATCATGTCATATATTGTTTTTTATTATATTGTACATTAGTTTATAAGTCAAACAAAATAATTTAAAGAAAAACCCATAAATTTTAATGCTTTAAAGTAATGTAATTAAATTTATTAAGATTCACTAAAAAAGTCAACTGAGTTTTATAATTAGAACCAGATGGAGTATTATATTATCGTGGATTTCTTACAAGTAATAATTTGAAATATATAAAATCAATTAATAATTGAGGAGACGAAAAGTATCATCCTATGTCATAATCTCATCACCAAGCATCATATATACTCCTTCTGATCCTAAATATAAGACCATGTTGGCTTTTTTGAAGAGATTAATGATATTAGTTAAATTATTAGTTAATTGTTACAATATCACCTGATGTTGCAAAAATACCTTTAATTTGCGGTTTCAAATGCACTATTTCCCCTTGTGTATGTATTTATGGGAAGTGGGGGAGAAAGTAGAATTTCTCCTTGTGTATATATTTAAATAATTGTGGTGTCTAATTATAGTTAAGAGAGCATTGATAGAGATAATTTTGAAAAAATGATTAAATATATGAGACAAAGCAGATATGGTTCTTATATTTAAGATCAAATCAAATTTCTAACTAGATCTTATAATTAGGACCAGAGAGAATACATTGTTAACACTTAAATATTTTGTGCCATCACTACAAAAGTCATGGAGAAAATGATATCTAACATCAATATGTTTGTTTCATCCAATGCAAAGTTGGATATTTTTAGAAACTTCGATTGCAGAAACATTATCACAATAAATTTCTTGACTTTTGAAGTGTTTCAAGCAATCTTCTTAACCATATAGCCTAACAAGAGCAGGCTGCTGCTACAACAAATTCAACTCCTGTAGGCGGCATGCAAACTAACAATTGGTTGTTTCTTTGAAGACCAAGAAAAAGCTTCATCACTCACTATACAAACAAATTAAAGCCTGATGTACTTTTTAGGTTAGCCTTATAAAAACTTTTCAAAATCAATGGTACCTTTCAAATAAAGAAAATTCTCTTTAAAGCTAAAAGATGATTCTCAGTTGAATTTTCCACATGCCGACTTATAAGACTAACACCTTATGTCAGGCATTGTGGAAGTAAGATACATAACCTTCCATTGAGTTTTCTAGCTGTCTATTCTTTTCTCTCCATTTCTCTTGTGTGGTGATCTGTTGTGCCACTCAGGTTTAAACTCTAACCCTTCGTGAGCCCTTTGGAATTTTGACCTAGATCCAAACATGGATAAATCATATATAGAGCCTTCTTTGACCCAGCATTTTGGGGCGTTTTTCAGCTTTTGCTGGAAAATAAAAGGGGCTTATGTTATTTTGTTGTTTGGCATGGGCTTATAAAAATAAGTTACTTATTGCAATAAGTAGCTTATTTTGATAAGTAAAAAAAAGTGACTTCTAAAAAGAAGTCACTTTTTCTATTTCTTATAAGTCACTTTTTCTACCTTTAATTCAAACACAAGTAACTTCTTCTACTCTCAATAAGTCACTTTTTATACATTCAATCTAAACACAATTGACTTATGATAAGTTACTTATTTTTAAAAATTCCTTATCATAATTCACTTTTCATAAGTCACAGTCAAATGGGCTCATAGTCAGTCCTCTATCCTTACTTCTTAGCATACATCAATGACCACTAATTGGTTATGGTGGTTGAACTTCAAAGAGTTCCCTACCATCTCTCTCTCACCATCTCTCTCTCTCTCTCTCTCTCTCACACACACACACAACCCCTATAAGAAAACATAGTTACATTGGTATTAGTTTATTGACTATTAGAACAAGGTAATGTCTAAAAAATGTTGGGGGCTTCAACAAAGTTGAAAGAAAGGACAGGAAATATTAGTTTTCAAGTGGCTAAAAAAGCGATAATTGTTTTGGACGAAAAAGATAAAATTTGTGTCGTAATAAGGAGGAAAACTCCATTGATATTTGATTGTGCTTAATTCAGAGGAAGACATATATATGTTGTGCTCTATTTTATAGCACAAGATTGAAAGATTCTTCAATTATTCATAGGGAAAAATCTTAAAAAGGTTCATATAATTAATTAAACAATAAGCCGACTCCAAAAAGTACATATAATACTAACAAACAACAAGTGGAACTTTTTTGGGAAAAAAAACAAATAAATACCTCATAAATATAAAAAACCTTGAAAGATGACTGAAATTTGGTAAATGACAAATGAGGGGCAGAAAATTGATCAATTTTAATCATTTTCTGTTGAGGTTTAGTCATTATGTGCTCAGTTTTAGTCATTCTCTGTTGATTTTTGGTCAAGGTTCCTCATTTGTCATTTACTAAATTTAAGTAATCTTTCAAGATTTTTAATGTTTAGAGGGTATTTATTTATCATTTTCCAACTTTTTTCAGTTTTCATCGACTTATTATATATAAGGAATCTTTCATGACCAACACAACCTTAAAAATAAAAGAAATTGGTAATAGCCATATATATTATTTTTTAAAAAATAATTGAAAACAAAAAGGTATTTGGAACCCATACTTGTCGATTTCCTACCACACTGGAAGTTTTTCTGCGTATCTCAATATATAAAGAGACATTTATGATTTACTGTTTAATTTGTAAGTACCTTTCATTCTATTATTATTTCTTTTTCCTGTGAATATCATGCAGAAAATTATATAAAAAAATATTAGCATGAGACATAGTCGCAATGTTTAAGTTAAAAAATTGTAGAAGTTACGTATCAGATAGTGTGAGACAAAATATCTTGGAAAACCACTACCAACGAATCTATGCGACCAACATATAGTTTCACTTAAATTTTAAAATAATAATTTTCGGATTGGTATAATTTGATTTCAACTGGAAGTTTACACAATTTTCTAGATAATTTTATTTTTCGAAAAAAATCCCCTACTAACAAAGGTAATTAATTATGCCTTCATTTGTATATTAATAGAAAGAATTGGTGAGAGGGAGGGAGGGCGCTAAATTTTTGAAAAACTACACACACATATATATGTATATATATGTAGGTGAGAAAAAAGCTATATAAATCAGGGGAGTGTGGTAAAGCAGAATGGGTTTTTCCACATTTAACCTTGGTTAGGGGTTCGATCTTTGGCATTGGGTATGAAGTATCGTTAAATCTCATGACTAGCTGTCCCATAGAGAAACCCACAATGAATGAAGGATTAGTCTTTGGCCTACCGGGCTGGAGAATACCTTGCGAAAGAAAAGAAGAAGAAGAAGAAGCTATATAATAAAGATCTATATATAATAACCTTACATTTCATGAATAGTATATTATTATGCCGTTTGCTGTTTGTTTTACTACCTCCATCTTTGCATATAAGGTGCTTTCTACCTTTTTTTTATGCCATCATGGTTTCAATTGTGTTTACTTCCCATCATGTTAATTTTCAAATGTTTTAATAAATATATTAATATAAGTTAGATATTCAATTAAAATAGTATAAACGCATGTCAATATTGCATTTTCCCCATATTTATTAAAAGCATATAATTAAAGACTCATTTCCAAATCATAATTATTCTTTTGCCCCATTTTCTACAAGCCATTCCTAGCTCTCTCTCATTTTTCTGTTTTTATAATGAGAATTAAATAAGGATAAAATTGAAAAATAGTCATTAATAACCTTCACTAAATGGACTTACATATATTAAGAATAAACAATTTCTCCACTATAAACCTATAATAAGGATCCAAGTGGTAATGCAAAGTATAGTAGATCACATTGACTACCTATAGTGACTAAATATACTATGTTATTTATTTGGATCAAATATTTTACAAAACTTTTTTTTGCCAATATTGCATAACTAAGTGGAAAAAATATATCTCATAAATTTGTGGATAGTATGCAACTTTTATAGATCTATATTGATATATTTGATAAAATTATAAGAGAGAAAGATATTGGTAGGATCTATATAGCCCACTTTTTTATTTTTGGCTTCACCGTTTTCCCAAAACACTGTAGATTATTGAACTTGTATATACAAAATCTATGTACATCAAAGTTTAAATGATTTTTTTTAAAAAAAATCACACTATTTACAAATCATGACCATATTCGTTCAAAAGACAAAATCCACACATACTAGTTTGTGACGTATTAGTAAAAAAAAAAAAACTTCAGATACGATTGTAATATGTGACATCAAGCGTTCGCACACACAATTACTTTTGTATTTTCAATTATTTTGCATTTTTTTGATAACTATCGTACACGAAAAATAATCAAAGACAAGCTAATTATCAGAATCTCCTAACTGTATGAAGTTATGTTGAATTAGATAATTTAAATAATTGTAGGGTAACATTAATTTTGAATAGTCCATACATATAGCACCATAGGTATTAGGGCTTCCAATCCACACAATACAATAAAAGCAAAAATGTAATTTGAGAAGCTAAAGCCACAACATGTCTCACACGCACACTAAAGATCTTAATACTCCTCTTGTCCCTAGCTATCCCTACAGTGTGTGTGTGTGTGTGTGTGTTGTTTTCAATTTTCTTACAAATGCCAACAATTAGTTACTAATAAAAATAGTATAAAAATATACTAATGTTCCAATTTTAGCCATATTCATCAAAAAGATCGTTAGAGACTCATTTTCAAACCATAATTATTCTTTGTACAATTTTCAAGGGGCTAAGTGATAAAACGATCCAATTGTTAGAAAAAAAAATATGATAAAACCGCACCCCTTATATTATGGATAAGAGAGGTTCTAGGAAAACATTTATAGAGATGACACACACACACACAAACACATATATATACACATACATACCACCTTCGCTCTTTTATAGAAGATATAAAAAAAGTTAGTTAATATTGGCTAAAGATAAATAAATGTGTAAAAAGTATATTTTATTTTTAGAAAATATCCTTATAATTTATGAATTGGGAGAAAGTGATGAGTGGAAGAAAATGAATGAAAAGAGACGTGCGTGCTAAATCATTAATGCAATGATATAACATGTAATTAACAGACAAATGAAAATAGTTGGTTAAAACTTCAGACATCCTTTGAGTGTATCTTATAAAAAAACTCAATTACTCCCAAAAACTATATTTCTTTAGTTCTATTTATAAGATAGAAAGAGATTTTTTTTATCCGATTTATAAGTTACATTATCAAATTTTTTATATAAACACACAATTATATCCTTTATTTATTATTTTGAGTAGACTTTATTCTCATGAGATTTATTTTATACTAAATAGGAGTTAAGTTATAAATTTGTTAAATTTTTAGGTAGAGTTAATGGAGATTAAGGGGTTTTTTTTTCAGTGAAAAAATATTGGAAATAACTTATAAATCAGACAAGAGAAGCATCTTAGGAATAATATCCAACCACTTTGAATCACTATATCTTATATACATGGTTGGAGAAAGTATATGCTCCTCTAGTGTTATTTATGGGAGATAAAGAAAATTTTTTATTCTATTTACATGCCATATCATAAACTTTTCATATAAATACAATTTTACAATTTATTTCTTATTGTGTTGACTTTATTCTCATAAGGTATAATAAATATTAAAAATGACAAGGTTGGAAAGTTGATTTTTGAGGGGAAGTTATTGAAATGTAAGGTTTTTCTTCATATATATATATATGAGGAAAATGCTTATGCGAAATTCTTTATATCAAGTTCTCTAATCATATGTGATGACCATTATCTTATATTTTAATTATCATAAAGAATAAACATGTACAAAAAAATAGGACACATGGACTTGGATGATTTGAAAACTTGATGTAATATATATAAATAATTTGATATAAGTATAGTTCTCTAATCTTATTTATATGTCACGTCATAAACATTTTCATATAAATACAATTTTACAATTTATTTATTATTGCATTGAATTTACTCTCATAAGGTATCATTATATTAAAAATGGCAAAGTTGGAAAGTTGATTTTTAAGGGAAAGATATTGAAATTTAAGGTTTTTCTTCATATGTGTGAAGAAAATACTTATGTCAAGTTTTCCAATCATATGTGATAATCAAGTTGTCTTATTTATTATTATTATTATTATTATTATTATTATTCAACTATAAACACATACAAAAAAGTAGGACACATACATAGAGATGTATGATTTGAGAACTTGATATAATAGATATAAATGATTTGATATAAGTATGGTCCTCTAGTCTTATTTATATGGTAGATAAAGAAAATTTTGGCCTTATTATATGTCACATCATAAACTTTTTCATATAAACACAATTTTATAATTTATTTATTATTGTGTTGACTTTATTATCATAAGGTATAATATATATTAAAAATGGAAAAGTTGGAAAGTTGATTTTTTTAAGGCAAAGTTATTAAAATTTAATGTTTTTCTTGATATATGTGAGGAAAATACTTATGTCAAATTCCTTACACTACAAAAAAAAAAAAATCAATTATCGACATAATTTCAATTATTAGATAGTATTACTGACGGAAAATTTTCCACCTTGCGCCACATGTCCTCTAAATTAATTGTTAAGTTTTGTGACTAAGCTAATACTCGAACCTTGGACCTCCCACATGTATTGTGATGTCTTTGTCAGTTGAGCTGTTTTAACCATGTGTTATTTATTCACATAATAATATATATAACATAATATTTTAAAAATGTAATATAAATATGTGTGTGTGTATAATATTAGTTATATTATTTATTAATATAAATATATATAATATCAAATATATATTACTATAGTTCTTTTTTAATATAAAATACTAAAGAATTTTTTTTTATTTTATTTAAATATTTATTCTTAATATAAAATATATTATATATTTAATATTTTATTAAATATTAAGTTTATGATAT
>JBAGKO010000008.1:8719524-8730715 GCA_037177275.1 Acacia concinna
TAAAGATCGAGAAGCATTTTACTCCTATCACCCAAAGCTTGTTTCAACCAACAAAGCCTTTTCAAAGTGGTAGGAAGGACCAAGGGGGAGTGCATTTACCATTTAGAACTTGGCAGGTAGAAAAATATGTACCCAAGTATCCTTGTAACTTTACCACAGGATGCACAACAATAGGCACCATCTAGTTGCATCAGTTGCCCATGATCAACAACTCCCACTTTTTCATGTTGAAGGGCACACTCAATATGGCAAGAAAACCCACAGGAGTCCCCTTCATCAGATTCAGATGAGCATACCAACCAAAGACTAGGATCCTTATTACTATCAAATAGGTGACAAATACAGCAAGTGCACCTTCTACAAAATTTTTCATCTGCAGATAGAAAAGCTCTACAAGAAGAATTTTTACAGATCCAGGAGTCTGAATGTCCATTATCAGAAACCTGTTCAGGAACTGGCCTGAGCCTTGTAGGGTTTTTGCTCTTCCTATGTTGCTTCCTAGAGGGCTGGTTGCTGAGAGTAGAAACTTTTTTGCTGTCCTGTTTCTTGACAGCCTTACTGATCGACTTAATTTCTGGCATCTTTCTTTTTGACGAAATGTTCTTTCTGTCCTTATAAAAGCACATTCGAAGAAGTTCCTTCTTAGGACTAGATTTCAAGAACTCTTGAAGGAGTTCAGGACTTCTTGAAGCATCGTCCGAATGACCATTTTTTTCCGGAGTGCTTTGCACACTGGAAGAAAGGCTTTGAACACCAGAAACTGAAACCAATAACAGCCAACTTCGGAATAAGTCTCATGGAAACAGAAGGACAGTTGAACTAAACACAAAATCAATCAATCAGAGACATGACTGAATCAACTGAACAGAAATAACAAAGACAGTAGATTACTTCATGCATCATTGATGCATGTGCAATAAATTATGAGAATTAATTTAGGTCCCGCCATGAAATTGTCAGCCCCGTACAAAACTTCATCTTTCTTACCTTTTTTTTTAATTGTTTTTTTTTTTTGCCGGGGTGGGGTTTAAAAGGAAAAATGTTCCTGAAAGAGAGACCGCAAACATATTCACATCCCATTAAGAATTTTAAAGACTCCTTCGAATATCTATTGTTCAAGCTAAAGACATCAAAAGCACAGAAAGTACTATAAATTGCCACAATGATTTTCTGTCTCATTTCCCAACAATACTTCTAACCATATGAAGGGAAACTTCTCTAAAATTCAGAGGGCAGGCCGGCATCTCATCAAGGACCCCAAATAATTCAATGATTTATTCAACTAATTTCATAGGAAGCAACCACCCAACAATGAAATAATTAATGAGCCATTAATTAGAAACCAAGGAAGCACAGTACCAAAAAAAAAGAAGAAGAAACCAAGGAAGCATGTAATACAACCAGCTGGAGAAAGAATTCTCGTGGGTTTGTCAACCAGCATTATGTGACTAATATTAATCCTGTTGAGTACCATTGTCCAAATAAATTAATTAACCTCTGGGAGCTTTATATTTCTAAGTGGGCTTGTCAAGAAGTAATGCCTACAGCAGGAGACAATATGGTGAAAACAAGACTTGCAAGCATGATTGAGGACTCAAGAAGACAAGAACTGTCCAAAATAGGAGATAAAAGTAACTTTAAAAATTAGATACACCAGTGCCAATCAAGATTAAATAAATGAAACCAAGATTTTTCTTTTTGCATAATTGACACTCATATTGCTTCTCTCGGCATAATCTCCGTCTGTCTGCTAGCAGCCACCTTTTTACCTATCCAGAATCCAGAGCATCTATAAGCCTCAGAATACCGCATCATACATAGAACTTAGAACTAGGAGTTGGGTTACTCGAACTAACTATGGCAGGTTATTGATCTACCTAAGCATAATGCATGTGTCAAGCAGCAATAACTACAGCACCAGCACTGAATATATGTATCTGAGGGAGAAATCTAGCCCTATCTCCATCACAGACATGTGAAAACAAAAAGAGGGTAATTGATTAGTAAGTCAGTAAGAATCTACACGAATTCTTGGAAGACGAAAGAATTGTATTATAAAGCCTCATATGATAGTTGAGACGAAGGATAGCACAAGGGAAAGCTTTTGTAAGCACGTCTTGAGTACCTTACTTGCCTTATTGATGACAGAAGGAACACAAAGGGGAACCCCACAAAACATGCACTAACATTCCCCAATTAGGCAATCAGATTAATCAAAATTCAGACTATCCCATCTCATATCCCTCCACTCCCCAAGAATGAAAATAAATTACAGAATAGCATTTATACGAGTGGAAACCGGGAATGGAATGCAAGAAGATATAATAGTATTTAGAAGAAAGTTGATTCCGGACAGAACCTTTAACTGATATTTCATGTGCAAACTTTAAAAGAACTAAAACATTTGCTCGTGTTGTCTGAATACAGTTGTATAAATCTGTTTGACCTTTGGTGTTATAGGTCAAAACAATTAATTCAGAATCAACAGTTTTCTCTCCAACTCCCAATCACTGGCCAATCATAGTTTTTTTTTCAAAACATTCTACATCACATTACGAACAAAAATGTACATCTTATGATTAATTAGTAAAATTTCCACATAGAAGCAGATCCTTGTGCCTAAGTACATCAAGCAAAATCATTCAAGGGTAAACATCCCAAACAACAACAAATGTGAATCAGGTATGGTAGTATTGAATAAACAACTACAAGGGCAATGCCTGAAATCAAGGTTCTCACGTACAATTGCACTAAATTTAAGGAGGGGGGGGGGGGGGGGAAAACCAGATTACAAATCAAAAAAAGGAGGCATAATTATCATAAACTATATTGGCTTCAGAGGTTACATCTAAAATGATCTTCACAAAACATTCAAAATAATAAGTGAGTAAATATTCTCTATACACACAGACCAAGCATTCACACATGCATAGTGGAGAATGATAAAGCAGCAAATAAACATACACAATAAGCATTCTGAAATAATTCGGATAGTGAGAAGATTTAATCGAGAAAATATTGTTGAGAAAATTGAGAAGGGGAAAATCAATACCTCAAACACCAAATTGTCCCTACCCTGAAAAAGATTTGGAACTAGATCATCTTCATGCCAAACAATGTAGTGACTCCTACAGCGGCCAATGCCAACGTGAGGCTGCTAGGCTTAGGCAAAGCCCCCTATATATACTAGGGTCTACACGCACATGAACTCACCTGCTTAAGCTTCCTTTTACAATTATCATATATATCTCAATTGACGCGGCATAAAACTTTACATAATTACACTGTTCAACAACTCATCAAGAATTGTGATTTTCATCAATCCAGTTACCAAAATATAAGAAATCATCATCTTGATCTTTCATGCCAAATTTGGATGAATCAAAAATGTATGTCAATAAGTATCAATTAAAAATTGATATTCTCGTATGATTGAAAAACATATTGTACACTATTTTTAAAATATATGAATAAGTACAAATCAGTTTCACTTTAGAACAGCACATTTATGGACGTGATTAACAGAATTATAATCAAAGATTCGAGAGAGGAATGTCTAAGAAATTTGTTCCAATTAAAATTTAATCAATTTTTATGGACATGTGTGCATAAACAAAAGACATGTTATGGCCATATTAATGGTATGCAAGGCAAACTACATGCCAACACAACTAGATACTAATTCCATCTGATAACTTGAAATTCAATACCCCATTTCAGTGAAAATGAGATATGCTGACAGGCCTACTCAATTGATGCATTTATATTTACAGCCCCCATGGGATGATAGACCTCTCTTTCATCCTGTATAAATTCTCCTAGAGAGACATGCTGCAGCCAAACTTTGGCACAATCATTATATATAATCACTGGCCTATATTGGCAGATCCCTATTATATCCTAATATGGCCCCCATTAGACTCAACAGTCAGTCAAGCCACCTCCTTAACATTTATAAGACCAATTAATTTCTACGATATATACTTCCATTGGACGGCTATACCTACTTCAATTCTTTATAATTATACTCTATCCAAAACAGGACACATTAATGCATTTATGTTTCATATAATCAAAAAGTAAAGTTATTTAATAGTAAAGATTTATATCATTGTGCTTAAAGAGTGAACAAATGGATGGATTAACTCTGCTACCCCAAACATCAAAAAGAAAATATTATCCACAATAAAAACTTTTTCCAGGTATAATGAGCAGAAAATATCAACAAATACCCTGTTGATGAAAAACTGAAAGACAGGATTTACAGACATCGTTATTATCAATCAGTTCATTGATAAAAAGAATTTGAATATAGATGCTACCATGCCACATAATTTCTCGTTATTATTTCCCTCAGATGTAGCCTATAAAACAAAACAGCTCTATATTACATAGACAAGCTAAATTTTACTCTTTAGTATTATATATTATATAATTTCAAAAATAAAAAGAATGACAGAGAAATCAACCAGGTATTGTCCCATTGAAGACATAAGCACAATCCAAAAGGCCAATAGATTGAGGGGTAAAGGGGAATATACAAAATAATTATCACACAAGTGTTCAGTATGCATTATAAACTCACTCTGATATTTTTTATTATTGACTGTGCGGAAATGTCATAAAGCACACTTAATCTCAAGGATACACACTTATAAGGTATATCAATCATGTCAACATAGTATAGTTCAATTTTACCACCTTACAAAAATTTTTCACCCAGGATTTTTTTTCCGTGCAAAAAATAGTTTAAAGGCCATAACCAGGCTATAAGGAACTTATGATCGTATAACCAACTTCCAATATTTATACCGCAAGGTGGACAGAAATCATAATTGTTATGAAAGACAATGAAGAAGAAACTACCTAGTTCCACATAGTATGAAATGAGCAGTAGCATACTTGCCACCAGTGAAATAACAGATTCATCAGACACAAATCATATGGTGACAAGAAACATATTGGGTCAGCTATTCATCTGCCCCAATTTTATCTACGTTCTAAAGCATCCTTCACTGATTAAAAAGATCAATGTCATGTGCACATTAAGATGACTGCAGCTAACACAGACTCAAAATCACATAGCCGACAAATAAGAAAATATTTACTCTAACAATAGAAAGAAAAAACTCAATAAGAAGTGAAACATCATACCTTTAACAAGGAACTTCTCTTCTAGATCCATTTGAATGCGCTAAACGCTATTGGTGAATGGCCCTCATCTAACCAAGGGAGCAATGGTATCATCAGCATCATTGTAGTCAATCGTGATGCATATCACAAAGCATAAAAGCATATTTATGAATACTGAATTGTAAAATTTATCAAATCATAAAATTATATAGAAAATTATAGTTTGAAATATAAGATATGGCATATATACATCCATATAAAATGCAAAAAATACGCAAGATAGTAAATCTAACGCTAAGAGTTAAGAAAAGTACTCAAACATAAGTCATAAATAAGCTCATTAGTTATATAGTTTGTTTTTAACTAAGCTTTGAAATAATAACAAGTAGCTTCTTTTTTTGCTTTATCTGTAAGAGAGATAGGAAGCACTTAACTAACAAAACGGTTTTCTCAAATATCTAAAATGTAAAACTGATACTATTCTCCCATATTAGCTTGAATTCCCTAATTCATGGCCAAGGCAGCCATCAATTGATATAAATGGGTCTGAGACTCATTATAAATCATATTATTCAAATGTCGGATCATATGACTTCATACATCTGATTCAACCATTTGACTTCATGAGTTGTTACAAATCATAAAATCCAAATTGTGAATATAGTCAGAATACTTCTGTAAGAGGGAAGATAAAAAAAAAGGTTCCATGAATGATATAAAATGCTTTTCCAATCATAAAACGATTGGATTCTCATGACCATGGAAAGGGTATACATCCAAATAAAATCTCGTAATATTATACCAAGGAAAGTAAAAGAAAAATATCAACAGATTTTAAGAGAACTACCATATTGACAGCCAAAAAACGATAATTTTGGCTTAAAGAAACTACTATTTTTATCAGTTTAACATTTCAAAGATTAAGAAAACCTATCAGCAACTTGAAGACTGAAAAATTGTATTGATCTCTCAAGTCTGTTTTTCCTTGAACAAACATAGATCTATAACTTTCCATGTCTGCACTGGTGATTCAAACGCTCCAATGTCAAAATGTGGCTTACAAATCGCACCCAATAATCCAGAAGCATTATAAACTAAAATGGGGGAGAGGCATATCGATGTAAATTATGCAAAGTATAATATATTCTGCATTATTCAATACATAATTCAAGCTCCACCGCAGTATTTTCTACCCGTTCATACTCAATCAATGAGGTCTCAGGCAAACTATAAATAAATCAAAAAAACTCACCAAATCCAAAATGCACATTTGCCACGAATATCATTAATAATACAAAAAAAATTTATTTACTTTTTTCCATAAATACCACTGACGATTTTAAAAACTGAAAAAATCACAAAATAGAGATCCATATGACACAAATTTGACGTAAAGAAGCAATTCAGAGAATGAAAAAGGCGCACATATAGCAAATGGTGGCTCTTCCTATATACATTGTGCGTATTAAGGAGGAGAGAATCAAGAACGCCTCTCGAAAACAAACAATTCCGACCAAAATGCAAATATGAATGAAGAAGATCATATATTTTCACAAAATTACGATAGGAGACGAGCCCCAATCCGAAAATACAAACAAATACTGAGAAGAAAACAAAACAACTGAAAAAGAAGGACGAATCTGCAGAGAAGAAGAGCTGAAAAATATTTGAAGAAGAGCTAAAGACCATGGAAAAGAATCTGCAAGAAGTAGGCTAACAATACCTTGGAAGAATGGGGACGAATCAAGGGTTTTGACGACGCAAAACCCAGAAATTTGCTCGGCAAGAGCATAAATCTAAATCCAAACAGAAACGTCTCCGTTGTTAGTTGGTCTGGGAGGAGAGAACTTGTACGGGTTGTGAACAGAAAGAGAGCAATAAACTCTCACGCTCGGGTGGAGCGCGTGGAGGAGTGGCGTTAGTTGCTTGTTTGGAGGCGTGGCGGACCTAGGGACCTTGGTGTTGGTGGATACGAGGCTGGCCATTTAATTTAAATTTGAATTTAAAATAAAAATGAAAATTGAAACTCAAAAATTTGTTCATTGAAACCTAAAATTAAGAGCTCACATGTGAAGAACAAGCACCCCATCATTGACTATGTTATAGTCTACGGCCAGAAAAAAAAAAAAAAAGAAAAAGACTGTTATAGTCATCTTATCTTGCAAGACTGTTTAAATTGTTGACGGGTTTCTCAGACAACTTTTACGACGAACATATGCATTAGAAGAATTTTGCTCCCACATATTTTTTTTAAATTTCTCATCTTATTATACTACGTCTAATTCTTAATATAGAATTTGGTAAACTAAATGAGATATTAAAGAAATTAATTAAATAAATTAACTTAAACTATTTATATTTATTATTTTTCAAACTAATATATTTTACTTATAAACTGATAAACTGTACAAGTATTTATAAGATATCATGTAACATGTGCCATAATTAAGTACTCTTCCTATCCTAATTTTACAATAACATCTGGGATTTGATCTTGATCCTTATCATAAGAAATATTTTACAATTTGTCAATCTTTTTTTAATTTATCTATATTGATACTACCTTAATAATAATTAAAAAGGAAAGAGAATGATAAAAGTAAAGAAAATGCTTAGAGTGTTTAGAAAATACATATCATGTTAACTAATTCAATTTACTTCCTCAATCTAATTAAATTAATTAAATATGTCTTATATTAAAAACCAAAAGAGTAATTTATTTAGATTCTTTAATCTCCCCAAATTAGTCAATTGGTCTTATGTTAAGACTAGGAAGTAGTATTAATTTGATTGTTGGCAAAAAAAAACAAAAAAGTTAGGAGGTTGATTTTGATCCCAATTATAAGACTTTTACCTATCATTTCATATCTATGATATTTATCATTTTTACTCAAATTAATTTTACTTATTGCTGGCAAAAAAAATGAATTTTACTTAACTAATAAATTGAAATATAATCTAATGTATATATATAAGGTATTTTAATCATGTCATTCTTTTATACACCAGAAAGCAAAACAACATAAAACTAAATATCAAAAGGCTCACTCCAACAACCCTTATATATAGGATACTTCTAATATTTTTTATATGGATCAAGGAGAACTTTAAATCTCATTAACTCTGGTATAAAATTCAACTATTTTTCAACTCTACCCCTATTTAATATGCATAATAACAAATAAAAAAAAATGTCAGTACAATAATAAATTAAAAGTAAAATTGTATATCCACGTCAAAACTTTAATGAAATTATTTATAAATATGACCTCAAAAAAAAAAATCTTCTCTCTTTACATTATATATAGGACTAAAAGAGTATGTAGCAAGGCATTAACGCCACTAGGACCCAACACCTGAAGATTGAGTGAACCATTTAGTGTCCTTTTCGCTAATGCGTTTGCAGGGTGTACTGTTGCTATATGTGTTGAACTCAACTTTCCATTATCTTTGAAGCATCTTCTTAATATACATCACAATGTTACAATCTTCATGCATTTTTGAGACCTCATAATGGATTAGTTGTTGTACCTCGTAGGAATCAACCATTGCAACGATAGCCCTAACATTCCATTCCCCTCTTTTTCAAGTGAAGCGTGCAACCCCAAAGTTTGGAAAAAATGGAGTCTCGTTATTATATAATTATCTATATATGACAAGTTTTTTAACTATATATGACAAGTGTTTTAACTATATATGACAAATTTCAACCATCATATATTTTAATATCATATATGTATGTGTGTATTTGAATAGATGGAGATTGTTTTAAAAACGCATCATATATTGTTGGCAACATATGACAGGGTTTTAAAACAATTGTCATATATTGAAAACAATATACTCTTTTTTAAAACAACTGTCATATATTCAAACACAAATATGACACTTTTTTAAAACAACAACCATATATAATTGGCAAATATTTTTAATACCGTTAGGGCTCACTTTCAATCAAGCCCTACATATGCAATAGAACAAAAATGAAATTACATATTCAAGCAGCAACTAGCAAATCCTAGACGGTCTAAAACATTAGAAAAAGGTTGAGGGCACATCAAATATACATAAATAATGCATCTCAATATGAAACTACAATTTAAATACTCCCTTCGGTCTTAATTATAAGGCCCCCTTTGTAGACTACAAAGGGAGCCTTATAATTAGGACCGCAGGGAGTGTGTAGCAGTGAGAATTGCTAAAGACATGGAATTTTTTCTCTTGCAATGTTTGACCTTCTTGATATGAAGACATGGAATTAGGACACTACATGTTATGACCAAGGCATAAGAAAAAGGGAGGCTAATAATTGGCAAGCATAACAATAATGCAGATAAACAAAAAAAGATATTTAATAATTTTGCATCACATGTACCACATAACCATTAAAACTTAAAATAAGTAAATACAACACATACGAAGATGCATGCATTGATTGGATTAATGAAGTATCATACCCTCTGAGTTGTGTAACAGTCTCAGCCATTTGAACACATGATACCTATCAGACCCACCAACATTAAGGGCTAGTCGCATTTGCTTGCCCTCTTTAGCATAAATCACCAATGCCATATTCATGAACATAGATGAGAGATGCCTTACCTTCTAAAACTAGAATAAACAAAGCAAGAAATTGGAAGAGTAGGCAACAGAAATGTGACAATCTGAAAATTCTCACGAAAAGAACAAAGGAGGGAAGATGATAGGCAATGAACTTCACAAAAACACCATAAAATGTCGAACATGAGTTTCATCTATATAGGGGAAAAAAACTCACACGTTTCTTTATGTGTTATAGCATATTCAAAATAGCATTTGGCAGTAACCAAAATAGTATATTGAAAATTGAGTTTTTATAAGCCAAAGGGCGCACAAACTAATTAAAAAGATAAATTTGCAATGTAAGGCATAAATATTAAAGTTCCACCTGATATCCATTGCCTTTTTTAGTTGCTCTTGTAATTGTCTGCAAAGAGAATAGGGAAAAAGAATTATAAAAAATCTAGCAATTATTTAACATTAAAAATGACACCAACCCATCTAAAAAATTTAAAATAAAACAACGCACAAACCTTTCTCATTGTTACCATGTCTCCAGTATATAAAAAGTTAGGTCCAAATTTGGATAGACTAACCACCTAAGAAGACATAAAATATGTTAGTCCATCTCATTGTTAACATACTTTTCAATAAAGACAAAGAAAATTTCATGAAAAAATCAATTTTACTTGTTAGAAGATTTCAGTTGCTCCCTAAACTTTTTGAATTTTTTTTTATTTCTCACTTTTTCAAAAGAGAACACGCAAAGTGAATTGTATTTTTTGTAACAATTTTTAATTTATTGCATTTACTACTGCTTCTTCATATTCCCTTCCTTATTCATTATCTTTGAATGTGTGACTACATTTTCACGAGCAAACAAACAAATTTAGTAAGACACCATCAATTAGAATATACCCAAGCAAATTGGTTGATTTCACAAGAGAAATGACAATTTTCCTTATTCTACCTTTAGCAAATCAAAGAAAGGCCTAGATGCAATTTTCCTTTCATACTTCTAGAGTGTTTTTTGAAAATCACTAGATTCCATAATGAACTCACCTTTAGCAAAAGCTAGATCAAAACCTACTAATTTTGAGAAAAATAAAATGAACACACCTTTAACAAGGAAATATGAGCTAAGAGATACCCATAAACCCCAAAACATTAAACCATGAAGCAAACAGCAATAGAGGAGGAGAACGACGCGAACAATAGTCATGACCCACGACTCACAACGGCGAGTGATGGAGGAATAAGGAGAAAGCCATAATGGATACAGTGGAGAAGAGGAAATTTGTGGAGGAAGAGCTCAAAATGTTCATCCAAGGTGAAAAACTTGGCTCTCTATAAATTTACGAAGTTTCAAATGTCTGAAAAAATGGATCTTTAGGGTTTTTTTAAAACAATATATATTACGGTTATTTGTAAAAAAAAAAAGCATCGTGTGTGTGTGTGTGAAAAACCATCATAAATAGATCATATATATATGACAATTTTTTACAAACAAATGCTATAT